>JAYMTP010000113.1:0-46293 GCA_036897365.1 Geranium brycei
TGTGTTGTGTGGAGTGCTTGGGTGGGTGGTGAAGATGGGGGGGGGGGGGGGGGGGGGGTTGGTTTTTGGTTTCTGGGCAATGCTTAAATTTTGTTTGGAGTCTAGGAAAGTTTGGTTGGAGAAAGTTTATTGCTTCCTTGAGATTTCTTATGAGTTATGGAGATTATTGGGTTGTTGGTTTTGAGTAATGCTTAAATTGTGTTTGGTTTCTAGGAAAGTTGAGAGTGAGAAAGCTTGCTTGGTTGAGATTTTTATGGCTTCTGGAGATTATTGGGTTTTCAGTATCTTTGTAATGCTTAAATTGTGTTCGTGTTTCTAGGCAAGTTGAGAGTGAGAAAATTTATTGCTTGGTTGAGATATTTTATGGGTTCTGAAGATTATTGGGTTTCTGTGTTAATTTTGTGGTGTGTAGTTCAAAACATGTATGCTAAAGGGTTGAATGTATTTGAAGTTCTTATAATTTGCTGATTGAAACCCAGAAGTTTGATCCAAGTGAGACGGTATCTGAAGCCAGAATTGATTCAATTGGAGTCATAGAAATGGCACAAAATCACAACCTTTTTGCTTCTTCTGCCTGAGACTGTTAAAATGCTGTAAAATGAGTGAAGAACAGAAATTTCGGGTTTCGAGAGTTTACATTGTCATTGATGTTTTGTGATGTTTGATGTATGATCCTTCTGGAAGTTTCATAGGCGATTTTTATCAGAACAGAAATTTCAGGTTTAGAGAGTTTACATTGTCCTTGATGTATTGGAATGTTTGATGTATAAGTCTTCTAAAAGTTTCATAGGCGAGTTTTATTGGAACAGAAATTCCGGGTTTTGTGAGCTATGGACTGTTTGCTTCTTTTGTTTAGTCTTAAGTTTTGTGATATTCAAAAGTGGATGCATAGCTTTCACAGTTTAAGCGCTTCTGCTACATCTTTGCATTCCATAAACGAGTAATGAGCTGGTTCACGATTTCTGAGAAGGAAAAGTAAGGATTTTTTATAGCCATTTCTGTAAGAATTAGTGTTAGACTGACGAGTTCATGTGCATTGCTCAACATCGGAAAAGTTTCCGCTGGAAAGATGGAGAGTGTGCGTGTTCTTGACTTGTACTCATTAGATAAAGTGTGCACGATTCTCTAGATAAAGTGTGTATGTCATAGAGGATAGAAGTTCATTAGCTCGGAAAAATTATACTTCCATCATAAATTATTGCCATACATTCTTAACGTATTTGAAAGAATTGACCTTGTCCTAACTTGCAAATTTCTATTGCCACATAGCATGTTCACAATTATATGATTATGAGAATTTATTTATCACAACCTGCTCGTAATATTTCTATACATATTTTTGTTTCTATAAATTCAAAGAGATGGGTTTGTGTATTTTCTTTTAACATAACCCAAGCCTAACTGGGTTTTGGGATATGCAGAGAATACCCGACAGTTTCGTCAAGAAGTTCCGAGGCGAGCTTTCTAATGTTGCTAGACTCATTGTCCCCGACGGTCGTGTTTGGCATATAGGTTTAGGGGTCGCCGACGATAAATTCTGGCTTCAAGACGGTTGGCATGGTTTTGCTGAATACTACACCATTCGTGTCGGGTTCTTCCTAGTCTTCAGATACGAGGGAAGCTCAACCTTTAGCATTTTCATATACAATTTGACTTCGTCAGAAATAAACTATCAATCCAACGGTCTCCATAGCACCGGAGAACCAAATCACGGAAAGAACAATCATGTATTCGAGGAAATGGAGGACGACGACTCTGTCGCCAACATGGGTTTTCCACGAGCTTTCCCGACTCCCAATTCTTTGAAAAGCGAGGTCGTTGAGAAATGTGAGCGAGCGACAGTCAAGAAAAGTTGGCCGAATTTGTTGAATGGATCCACCGAAGGTTACATATATAACTCAGCGTTCATGTGATACAATTTCTTTTTATTTTGTTTTGAAAATGATTTTAAATCTCTTGCAGGGGAAATGAAACATCAAATACAGAAAACCATAAGGAAGAAACAGAAAATCGTTCCCGGTAAGATCTTTTAATTTAGGGAAAATGTCAAAAAGGTGCTGTGTTGTTTGTTAATGGCAAAAAGGTGCTATGAACTTTGCATTGTTGTGCAAAATGTGTATATTTTTATAAAAAATGACAAAACTGCCCCTGAAAATAAAGATAAAGATTTTCATAACATAATTGTAAAAAGTAACATTTAACTTAAAAATAATTTAACTAAAAAAATAAATTACAAAATTTTATTATACAAGTTTTAGTTATATGATAAAAATAGAAAAACTTTAAAAATATTTATTTTTTAAAAAGTAATTCTTAATTTCAGGGGCAATTTTGTCATTTTATAAATGTACACATTTTGCATAAAAATGCAGAGTTCAGAGCACCTTTTTGCAGAAATGTCATTTTATAGGGCACTATTTTGCCATTTTCCCGTTAATTTAAATCCAAATTATTTTGCATTTTTGCGGTAGCCATAAGATTGGGTTTTCTGATCAGCAGTTCAATAAAAGTGCAGATCAGCAAGAAGATGAAGTAGACATGCGCTTCAAATTCTACGAGAGCGCTTCTGCTAGAAAAAGAACTGTGGCGTCCGAAGAACGAGAGCGAGCTCTCAACACAGCGAAAATGTTTGAGCCGTCTAATCCCTTCTGCAGGGTGGTTCTCCGTCCATCCTATCTCTACCGGGGATGTATTATGGTACGCCGGTTTTCCTATTGCGCAATGCTTTCTTTTTAGGGTTAATTGCAAAAACTGGTTGCATACTAGTCTTCTTTTGCATGGAGTGGCCGTGTACTGCGTTTATTGCAAGAATTTACGATAGACTTGTTTTTTTTTGCAATGTTAAACGTTGAAATGATCTGAAAAGATGATTTCAGATGAAAACACCCTTCAGATTAAAATTTGCATATAAAAATAAAGAGAGTTATTTTTTATTTAATCAAAAAAATTATATTTATCGTCAATGCAAAAATCTAAAATAATAATTTTATTCTTATTCTAGGGGGCAATTATGTCATTTTGAAAAGAAAAAATTTCCTTCTATTTTGACGGAGTTTGACTGGATAGTTCACAGTAAGTTTTTGCCATAAACAAAAGTGTAGTACACAGCCTCTTATTTTTATTTCAACTAAAAATATATATTTATCATCAATGTAAAAATCTAAAAAGATTATTACTTTTACTCATGGGGCAATTATGTCATTTTGAAAGAATAGAGGTCGCATGCCTGTTGACCCATTTCCCGTCAATTTTGACGGAATTTGACTGGATAGTTCACAGTAAGTTTTTGCGATGAACAAAAGTGTAGTACACAGCCTCTTATTGTTTCCACAATTACCCACTTTTTCAATTTTCATTTTTATTTCATTTCATTTTACAATATGATTTATAGCTTTAGATGCAACTATTTCCAGTACTTGCCCTCCTCTTTTGCTGAAAAGAATCTGAACGGGGTTTCGGGTTTCATCAAGATCCAGCTTTCCGATGGGAAGCAATGGCCGGTTCGATGCCTGTACAGAGGAGGCAGAGCCAAGTTGAGCCAAGGATGGTACGAGTTCACGTTGGAGAACAACTTGGGAGAAGGAGACGTTTGTGTCTTCGAGTTGCTGAGGTTGAAGGAGGTTGTGCTGAAAGTCACAGCGTTCCGTTGCGTTCAAGTTCGGTAGGAATTAACGGTTAGTGATTCCCAAAATGGTCGATGACTTTTCTCTTCCGTCATTTCCTTTTTTTTGGTTATTGGTCTCGTTTGTCGTTTCTTTATGCGATATTTAGATGTGCATGCACTTGCATTGCGACTTCATCGGACTTTTAGTAGGCTTCTATACAAATTTTCGGGGATGTAAAAATAAATGATGGGGACTCGATGCTTCCACCCCGATCGGAACGGGGCACCCTGAAAATTTATAGATTATGGGGCGGGTAACGGGTGTTTTCAGGGGGGGGGCGATTTATCCCCATCCCGCTCTGTACCTGATACACAAAAAATATAAATTAATATATATTATATGATTTAAAGTGTTTATATATTATTAAATATATATTTGTATAATTTATTTTACATATTTATATATATTGATTAATTAATTACATATTTCCAGGGCGGGTGAGTGGGGCCGGGGCAAGGATCACTAAAACTGCCTCGTTGCCAGCCCTAAGGTCCATATATGAGTAGGGGTGTTTATGGTTCGGTTTTAAGAAAATCAAACTGTTGGAATTTGGTGTCGTTTTGAACCAGTCGTTTTTTGGTTCGGTCCGGTCAGTTTTATTTGAACTGATTTTCATGAATTTTTCACTTTTTGGGCCTGTTTTGATTTATTGTTTATTCGCCCAATATGTTTAGGCCCGATTGATGAAGATCAATAACCAAAAATGAACTATTTGTCCAATCCAAACCAATCGGTTTTCACTTCGGTTCTATCCAGTTCATTTTTCTCGGTCCGGGTATTTTTTGAACAGTCCTATACATGAGTTGTGTGTTTGCTAGCTGTTTTTATGGAAGAATGAGTAAAAAAGAGCACATTTCCACAATCATCTGCCATAAAAAAATTTCAAATTGTTGAAGATACAAAACTCATCATCCTTAATCTTTTTACCCTTTTTTTTCTTGCAGGTTCTGTTCAAGGTGGATGGGTGTGCTCAACCTAATACTAACCCAAACAGGGTCTAGAACCCATCATTTAGAAAACTTATGTGGATTTGGGTAAGAAAACTATGAAGAATAGGTGGGTCAATGACCCTTGTAAATGAAGCAATGATAGTGAATCTTTGCTAGGGTTGTGAAATAAAGAAGCTCTTTTTTTGATGGATGCATTGCATTGCATGGCGATTTTTGTTTTCTTGTTGAAAGTTTTCGGCACCTTTTGGAAAATCAGAGGCAGATAAATATACATACAGGATGGGAACCTGATATCTCTAATTTTGACAGGCATCGCTAAATCCTAGGGATGGCAACAGGGCTGGTTCTAGACGAATTTAGTGATTATTGTCCTTTATCCCGTCGGATTTGGGATATCGGGTCCCCAACGGGTTCATGGTATTCTGCCATTCTATATGATGAGTGTCGACAACAGGGCAGGCTCGGTGCGGATTTAGTGATTCTGCCCCATTACATGTCGAATTTGGGGGATACCAGGTTCCCGTCAAGTTTAGAGTAAGATTTGGTATCTCTGATCTGACGAAGCAGGGGATGTGATCACTAAACCTGCCTTTTTAACCCCTTATCAATAAACTGTGAACTACTTTCCAAAAGTATTTGATTCACACCACAAAGGTTCTAATACATCAAACTGCAATATCCACAGAGGTCTCGAATTAGTGTAACTTGTGCTTGTTGCCAATGATCTAAAACATTATTGGTGACAGTTTACAGTACAAAACCTTATGGACATGACATTTTACTTGTAACCATCAACAACAATAGCAACATCAATACCTTTGTTCTGAAGCTGCTCATACTGAGCCCTCTGGCTCCTCAGGCTATACTTTCCGGCCAAAACCAAGCAAATCCCTCCGGTGAGCATCAGAATCCCTGAAAGAATCCAACTGAACTGCAAGTTGGCGATCGCCACCGCGCGAGGCATTGCCTCACCGCAGACCACCGCCCCGTGCCTGTACTCCCCGTCAGGGCCAGGCGCCTGCACGACGCAGCCTTCCGGGACAAGCTCGGGAACCCACAGGGCGAATCCCATGTTCATGAACCAGCAGCCCTGGAACACGACAGAGACCGCCAGCACGAGCGCGGCGTGGAAGCTGGCGGGGAAGCAGGTCGCCGCCAGGGCCGAGACAAGGGAGACGGAGACTATTAGCTGGAGGAGCCAATGGTAGTGGCCCTCGAGCCCCGCGTGGTCGGCCGAGTGGAAATGGAGGAGGAACAACTCCTGCCCGAAGACCGAGGCCGCCAGGATGCCACTCATCCCGGAGACCATGCTCGACGGGGCTGGCCCTATAGCTTGGCACAAAACACTCACACCATCAGGCCCCAACACAATCAATGCCCCAATTTTTAAAAGATATAAAAATTGAAATATGATGAACAAATTTGGTTTAAACAAATTTAGTTTCATGAAAAATAAAATCACTAGAGTTTTACATTTAAAAGATGTGAATTGGTTTATCAACTTAAATAATAGTCTAGACTTTACATATCAGTTTGTGTTTTTAGGTGAGTTAGATCTTTAACATGGTATTAGAATTTAGTTGGATTCTCTTTCGGGTGTCAGTGCCTCCACCTATCAGTTTGAGCAACTATATTTATAATTAAGATCAATAATGTAAAATGATTTTTTGAGAAAATTGCAAAAACTATTTGTTAATTATTTCATTAAAACAAACGAAAATCTTGAAATACTTTAGTAATACTGAAATACCCTCATCACTAATTAGTACATACAATTGCAAAAATTCTCCACATATTATTGTATTTTTGCATAGAGTCTTGGTATACAATGCATTTTCTTGCACAAATTCATTGCCCTCTTTGTAACTGTATGTACTAAGTGACGAGGGTATTTTCTTCGTTATGAAAACATTTTAAGATTTTCGTTTCTATTTCAACGAAATAATACTAACGGTGCAAAAAAATATAAGGTGGATAGAGAGTTTCTGCAATAAATAAAGCATATAAAACTTTCTACAAAAATGAAATTGTTAATGGAGAGTTCTTGCAATTTTTCCTGAATTCGTTTACAAAACCAAGTAATTTGTATTTTATAATATCACATTTGTTTCGGCAGCATGTGCCCCCACCTATCAGTTTGAGCAACTCACCATAGGTCGGGCCGCCCCTGGCGCCGATGAGCTCTGTAAAGAGGGTGAAGCCTGCGAAGATGGCGAGGTGGACGAACATGGTGGCGTGCTCGAAGTTGTTGAGCTTGAAGGAGAATTCAAGTACCGGGAAGTCAAGAACTTGCAGGACTATGGCAACAACAGAGAATGAGAAGATCAAGACCAGCTCCAAGTACTTGAATCTCAAGAGACAGCCCTCAAATGGGTACCAGAATCTTGACACAAAACCAGCAGAGCCCTTGAGGAGGTATGATTTGCTGGTGTTGACAGTGTGCCACAACCCTAGGAGGGTTAGGGCCAGAGCAGGTACTATGTGCCCTACAAAAGTTCCCATGTGGAGAACAATTTTGTGCTTTCCAAGGGATCAGATTTAGTGTATCTGTGTTGGTGATACTCACTTGGGCCTTATTATATACATGATCCTCTGAAGTTCTTGCAAGAACCTAAGCCTTTTGCTGCAGAAGAATGGTAAAGCAGGAGCAGTGAAACATATTGATAGTGGCTTCTTCCTATATTTGGTGCAATCCTGCATGGGATTTCCACAAGCCAATTTATAAAAAGAAGCACGTTTCTGTGATTGAAACATGTGAAGAGGACAGAATATTCCAAGTAAAAGTTGTTCCCCAGTAAAAAAAGAACTATCAGTCACAAACACATGAGTACTCAGTAATTAAATTTCAACACATAATCGCCCGGATGAATTATTTTCTTACAATTTCACACGAAATAGATGGAAAATATATTTTTGTCTATGCATGAGCCTGCACGTGATCAGCTTTGTCTTTTTTCTTCCCAACCGGCCATTACCCACATGTTTAATTTTTGATCCTCCTATCTTCTCTCTCATCTTTACTCATCATCTTTCTTATATTGTGCATCTCACAAAGAAGAACATCACATTCAGAATTCTATTTCAAATACAAGGTAGTATGAAAAATCTACTTTTATCGTCAAAGAAACAATACAGATCATGAATGGCCACACCAACGACGAGGACCCGAAGGAGGAGATGGGGGAGTCGTTCAAAGTGTACTTTGACATGCATCTTTGCTAAGCATTCCAATTATGTAAAACAAATTAAAAATTCGATCAGAGAGTGGCACACTCTCTTTATTTCATTTCTCTCTCCATCTATATAGATTCTCTTTCACTTCTATTTAGGTTATGGTTATATATTATTGATTTCCAAGACTTTATGGTTCCGCAAATGTGGTCATCGGTGAGACGAAATCAAATTTCACAGTCGACTATTTTGCAGACGGGCTTCCTATTGGAGTGTGAGTCGAAATTGCAACCAATTCCAGCTAAGATGCGGCCTTCTGTAATGGCAGCGCGTTGACGCGATGAATCTGGTATGACGGGAGGGAAAAATCGTCATAGGCAATTACAGGGTACCAATGTTTGGGGTTGTTGCGAGTCCTATAAGAAAGAGACATTTGTTGTGGAAATAAAATGAGATCGATGAATCTGCCATTACTATATTGTCTATGGCACCTACAAAATTTATGCAAATATGAACAAGTTTACACTATATGTAATTGCAATGTTGTTAGGAGATAGAGAGGTGTTGAAGATTACATAAATTCAAAAATTTGAAATTAAAATGAGGGTATAATGATTATTTTATATAAAATCTAATTGAGTTATGATGATACAACAAAATAGTTTATTTTAGTAATAATGTGTCGAATTTTAAACAATAGATAAACGTCATTGTTTGTGATTGATAGTTATACATCATCAAAGGATTATACCATAAATATATCTTTTTCTCCACGGTCAATTGTCACTTTCAAATAATTGGAGATCACATGACTTGCATGTGACATGAAAAAGCTCTATAAAATCTAGGAGAATAAGTTATCTGGTATTTTCCAAATTCTTTTTAGATATGCTTCAAGTAATGGTGTAAAAATGCATTGACATGATTTTTGAAATTATTGATGTGAAAGGATCTAAAAAAAGAGAATACTATATTATAATTAGTAACAAGTAAATTCTGAATATCCCAAACTGGGTAAATATTTTCTTAAAAGTAGTTAATCACAAGGGTTAATCGGCCCACAAAGCTCTTCATCATGTTTCATGAGCAAGTGAGCCTATTCCAGTATAAAGCATTTTTCTTCATTTTTTAATGAATTTGACAATTTGTGCAAAAATTTGGATAGTTCACGGTAACTTTTTGTAATAAATGTAGCATAGAGACATTCTTAGCAAAAAATAAAATACTACATGACCTGTTTTTTGTGCAATTATACCTAAAAAGCAAAGGAAGCTGTTTTCAAGACAAAAAAACCAACTTTACACTGAAGCCATGAAGTTAAAATCACTCAAACCAATATTTAATCATGATAGAGATTACAAGAACTAGTGCACAATGAGCTCACAACATCAATACCTCAACATTGTTGTTTTCTGCAGAATTATGCAAGCCAACAACACTTCCTTTGTCTGCATGATATAAAAAAGAGCCCGACTCTTCCAAAATCCCAAGGGCCACAGGTTTGCCTCATCTGCATGTAGTGGAAGGTGATATGTATCTCAATATATAAGGTATGGCAAATAAGATGTTACCACCTGTTTTACAGATCCAACCTTTAGAGGACTGACCTCAATCAAAAACAGGCCATGTAAAATAATGGTGAGGTTGTGAGATTGAAGAAATAACAGTACCTTGCTGTGGTGACAAATGGGAGATGGCTATTTGGTTGTGAGTCTTGCTCCACTATGGAAAGTTGAAGCTACAGCACATGACAAAGAGAGTGCTGGTTTGGGCAAAGTTAGGGCAAAACATCTTATCTTGGAAACTTTTGACTGAAGGAAAGTGTGCACTAACAAAATGTACATGTTGTCCCAAATAATCCATTTCCTTCAACTCAAGATTATGAGCCCTCTGCAAAATATAATTGACATACAGTGCTCTAAAAATGTTAGGTGCTAGTCAGTTCAGATAGAGTTGGGACTAATCGACTGGTCGATGATTTTTAGAACACTTCAACAGTAGCTAAAACCATCTCGGGTGCACCGTTGCATGATGAAATATGGGCGCAAATTACATATGGTTGCCTTTGATTATCAGTCACAAACAAATGACTACCTAATGTTATAAATGATTACTCTTAATTATCAGTCACAAATAAATAATTGCACAATGCTTAAATATCGACATACAATTACCTAGATGAATTATATTTTTACAACTTCACACAAAAATGACTGAAAATATATTTCCGTCCATGCACCTGCCTACACGTGATCTACTTTATTTTTTCTTCCCAAACTACCCTTACCCACTTGTTTTATAATCAAATTTCATAGTCGCCGATTTCGCTAGCGAACTTCATGTTGGTGTGAGTCGAAATTGCAGCCGACTCTAGCCTAGACGCGGCCATCCCACAATGGCAGCGCGCGGACGGGGGAAAAGCCATCGTCGGCGATTATGGGGCGGTCGATGTTTTGATTTGTTGTGTGCCCTAGGGGAAGGGGCGTATGCTGTAGAAATAAAACGATACCGACAAATCTGCACTATCTGTGGCGCCTACAAAACTTGTGCAAATGTGAATACCATTGACAATTCAGAAGTTTCTTGCGCAATATGTTTTTGATGTTATTTTAGGAGAGATAGAGGTGCTGTAGATGACATGAGTTAGGAAATTCGAAATTAAAACGAGGGTAAAATAGTTATTTCAACTAAAATCTAACTAAATTACGATGGTGTTGGGTAATCACCTGTTAGAATTTAAACACAAGTAATTATATGTTTCTGATTGATAGTTATGGATAACCAACTGGTTAATACATCCATGACATTTATCAAATGTGACCAAACTCCCAACAATTCTTGTCCCCAGAAAAAGGTTTATGTACATCACTTCACTTTTACAATTCCAAAAACTTGAAAATAAAAAGTACTGCATTACAAGATCAGTACTAAGAAAGAAAAGGTATCAAATTTCTGGAAAGAAGCTGGGTTGAAGATTACATAGACACCTTTTCATGAACCAGCCCAAATGACATGAAGCCATTGAGATAAATGGGCCACGTCATTAACCGTTCAAGTTAAAAGCCCATTAAATCAAAGCCCGTTTAAGGAGGTTTCTTTTGATGACAAAAATCTTCAAACTTGATATATATCTTTTAGAGTGATAAAATATGTTAAACCCGATATAAACTCGGTGTCCTCAATAATATTTTTACATATATTATATATATAAGTGGTTCGATTTTGCTTCGGTTCGATTAACCGATGATTTGAGGGAATAGAATTATAGATGGAATCGAATTATTCTCGATTATTGCAAGAAATTGAATCTTAACCAACCGAACTGATCAGTTTGATAACCAAATTAGTCCGGTTCAATCGATTCTATCGGTTGAGTCAGAATTTGCCCACCCCTACTCAACATGATAAGTTAAGAAGAAAATATTAAATATATTCTGAACATGTTTGATGTTTGAGTGTGATTCCTGCCAATAGTCTATATAAGTTTTTAAATTATATATTTTATTATGAAATAAATAGGAATTAATAACATATTATATCTGGGAAATGTCTTAGTCATCTCTTCCAAAATACTTTATTTTTATCTTTTTAGAAAAAAGAAATGTCTTAGTCATCTCTTCCAGAATGTCTTAGTCATCTCTTCCAAAATATTTTATTTCTATTTTTATTATGAAATAATTAGGAATGAATAACATATTATATCTGGGAAAATATCTTAGTCATTGCTACCAAAATATCTAGATCATAAAAATCGAAGAAGACAATACCATCAGTTAACACCCAATCAAATTATGTTAGAATACTACATCTAAAGAATGCGAATTCGTTAACCATCTTAAATAATAGTCTGAACCTTCATTTATTAGTTGAGTTTTTAGGTGAGTTGGACTTTATCAAAGGTAAGTTGGATTTGGACGTGACCTTCATGCCATTTGTTTCGGGCTCCGTTAACCATCTAAAATAATAGTATGAGTCTCCACCTATTAGGTTGAGCCTTACTCTTGAGAGATGCGAAATAAAAATATAACAATCAGACAGAATAGCCCAGAGCAAGGAATCAAACCGCCTATCTGCATTTAAAAGCTGCACCACTATCTCACAATCTGATTCGACAACAAACTCTACACCATGCCACACCAAAGTGTTGATCCGACTAATAGCGAACAACCAATCCAAGACCGAACTTACCATATTCAGGGTTAAGAATATCGTCGACGTTTTTATATATTTAAAAGCAGCCTAAAAGTACCTGATTTGCCCACTTAATCTCAATCAACCTCCAATTTATATAAATACTATATTTATGATTATTTTATAATCCAGATACCCCGTCTGACTCATACCTAACGTTTTTCAAAAATCACTATTTAAAAGTATAAAAAACAAACTTAACAATTTAAGCATTAAAATCCAAATTATGTACATAAGTCAAAATAACTAATGAGCTCTCTAAAATTAATTTAGATACAAACAATCACTAGAAAAATAATTCATCAAGAATCATAAAAATCTAAAAAAAATTTTAAATCCATAAAATATATCCAAACCCAACAAAAAAAGTAGTTTTGTCTCAAGAATTTATGTGACAAAATCTTAACAAGTCGGCAGGGGCAAAAACGGTATCTTGGGACCCACGAAATTGAAGTCAAAATCAAAACGACACGTAACGGAAAATGACAAATCGTGACCTCCATGTTTCGATTCGCTTCCATTTCAGAAACAAACAGTCAACACTTTTCGTCGTCTTCTCAAATCCATCGCTCTGTGCACCGATTCGTCTATATCTGATCTCTCCGTTTCTGGGTTTTGATCAGATTGCAGGAACAATCACTCCAATGGGCAAGAGCTACCTGAAGATGAAGACGGAGCAAGACGCCAACGACCTGATCGGTATGGATCTGAAGGAGCTCGGAGGAGCCGCGAAGAGCCTCGGTGTTCATGTCGTCAAGCTCGCGAGCCTCGGGTTTGGGACTTCGTTCCTCGAATGGGTCGCTTCTTTCGCTGCAATGTGAGTTTCTCTTAATCGATTGCTGTGGTTTTGTTGTGTTCTTGTTTGGTTGATGTGATTTTGTTGGATCTGGGTAGGTGAAGAAGAGGTTGGGTTTTGGTGAAATCGGGATGATCTATAGTGATGGTGTGTTTAGTTTTTGGTGATTCAACAAGTGTAGACTGATTCAACTGAAGGTCATGATTGGTGGGATTGTGCCAAAATTGTTGATTCAAAAGGCTGAAGTTAAAATTCCATAGGTTTATGTGATCAAACTTGTTCATGATTGATTATGCGATTTGTTTATGATTGATTGCTATGATTTTGTTGAATCCGGGTAGATAGGTCGATGTTTGGCATGATCTCTAGTGACCGTGTGTTTGGTTTTTGGTGATTCTTCAGGTCTAGACTGATTCGTTGCCATGAGTTCAAAACCCCCAAATTATTGATCCGTGCATGTAATTAGCAGTATTTTTTGTATTGTTGATGCATATTTAGTGTTGTGATTTTGCTTCAATCATGACTATCAATACTGAATTATCAGAAACTGGTTGGTCATGATTGGTGGGATTGTGCTGAAATTTTTGATTCAAAAGGCTGAAGTTAAAATTCCCTAGGTTTATTTGATTAAACTTGCTCATGACTGGTTGCTATGACTTTGTTGAATCTGGGTGGATAGGTCGATGTCTAGTGAATTGGCATGAGCTTTAGTCACTGTGTACTGTGTTTGGTTTTTGGTGATTCTTCAGGTCTAAACAGTAGACTGGTTCATTGCCATGAATTAAAAAAACCCAAATTATTGGTCCGTACATGTGATTAACAATGTTCTTTGTGTCGTTGATGTATATTCAGTGTAGTTATTTTGCTTCAATCATGGCTATCAAGACTGTATTATCAGAAATTGGTTGGTCATGATTGCTGGGATTGTGCTGAAATTGTTGATTAAAAAGGCTGAAAGTCAAAATTCCATACTTTTGTGTATCATGAAGGATTGAACTTGATTGTTCTGTATCCATATCGTCTACGTGGCAGCTTTTGTTTTAATTTTCTATTAAAGGGTTCTATCAAATTTCTATGTTGAACACACTACCGAGTTCCCATTAGTCCACTAGTGTTCCATGTACAAATTTTCTTTTCCCAAGTTATAGATCGTTGGTGGAATGTGTCTGTTTGCTTTCAACTTGTCTTGTTTGCTTATGCTATGATAGTTGTGTATTTAATCGCTATAGTTTGTAGTTTTGCTTATAACAGCAAAAGCTTGATTTTCATGGGTTAATTATGTGTTGAATCGCTTCTTGCAGCTATTTGTTGATCTTGGACCGAACAAACTGGAAAACAAATATTCTCACATCTCTGTTGATCCCGTACATTTTCTTGAGTCTTCCTTCATTGATATTCAACATATTCAGGTACTCATCCATTCTTATTCTGCACTTCATTTACATTACACATAGTATTTGGATCGACGTCTTTTGTTTTACCCTTCAACCTACTGAATTATCCGCGTGCAGGGGGCAGATAGGAAGATGGATTGCTTTCATTGCTGTAGTTCTGCGCCTTTTCTTTCCTAAACACTTCCCAGGTAAATAACACACATTTTAGCCAATTTCCCGATTTGTTAAGCACTCTGGGTTACATATAGAAGTAAGAAAATAGGAATGCTATGCATTTTGCTTTGGTCCTGAAATCAGCATGCACATTGAGTTATATGTACCACTAAAACGATCTTATCAACCTGAAACTATTACCATTCTTGTTTGTGATCGCTTGACTTGGTTGAATACGTTGTAATATGAAATTAGCTCATTCTAGCCACATTACCGATTGTTTAAGCAATTTGGTTCATATATAGAAGTAAGAAAATAGGAATACTATGCATTTTTGCTTCAGTACTGAAATCAGCATACATGTTGAGTTATGTACCACTGAAACGATATTATCAATCTGAAATGATTACCATTCGTGTTTGCCATCACTTGACTTGGTTGACTATGTTGTAATCAGAAAGGGAAAAGGACACTTTACTACTATGGTTGTTTCACACTTTTCTACACCAACTATTTTTTTTCTCTTTTTAGTATCCTAACTTGTATTTTAGGACATTTTGATGATAAATAGGTGTAGTACATGTCTTAAAATACAAGTTATGGTACTAAAAAAGAGGAAAAAGTAGTTAAGGTAGCAAATTGTGAAACAACCATAGTTAGGTGTAGTAAAATATCTTTTTCCCAATCTGAAATTACGTGCATTCTAGTCACATTCCCTATTGTTTAAGCACTTTGATCCAGAAATCAGCATACATGTTGAGTTATGTACCACGAGAAGTCTAAAACGATCAAATCAATCTGAAACAATTGCCATTCGTGTCTGCGATCACTTGACTTAGTTGATTATGTTGTAATCTTAAATCATGCACATTCTAGCCACAGATGATTACTTGACTATGTTGATATCTTAAATACGATAAAAGTTCTTATGAATATGAAACTGTTACTTGACTATGTCTGCGATCACCTGACTATGTTATAATCTGCAGACTGGCTAGAGTTGCCGGGAGCTCTCATTCTTCTCATAGTCGTGGCTCCCAGTTTGCTCTCATCAGACCTGAGGAACAGCTGGATCGGGGTGGCGATTTGTCTTGGCATCGGGGCGTATCTGCTGCAAGAGCACATCAGGGCGTCTGGAGGTTTCAGGAACTCCTTCACGAGAGCTCATGGCATATCGAACACCCTTGGGATCCTCGTCTTGTTGGTCTATCCTCTCTGGACATTGTTTATAGACTTCATATAGGCACATTTGGAATTGGAACAGTTTCTGTGTTCACTTAATTTCTTCTGTACATGAACTTCTCAGTCTTTGTGGCATCACTCTGCTTAGACTCTACAGATTTAGTGTCATTGTCTTGACGATTGTCTGTTGTGATTCATATGTTTGTGTGTTTAATTCTTGCCTGACCTGTTACAGGCTATAGAGCAAAGATTGTGTATTAAGGTTTGACTGTAATTTCTATCCGCAATAATCTAAACAACAGTATTGTCAGTATGAAGATTGAAACCATCAATCTTATACTTTATTATATGAATTATTTGTTACTTCACCTACAACCTTTTGTCTGTAAAAAAAAAATCTTTTATCTGTTTTTGTTATAAGATTGATTTGGAAGAACAATATTTTTCATTTTTTTTAAGTTGAAGGTTGATCTTGCTATATTCATGATATAACTAATATCATTTTGCGGAGTGGATAATTTTAAGAAGTTCTCTGACCCACTTAGAAGCTTAAAATGATGAGTGCAGGTCCACACAACATACTCATATCTTTTCTTTTCGATTTAGGAAACTGATACCCCCTTATGTACAGACTGGATTACGATATTTGTACGTGGTCATCATAAGTCTCCAGTCCCGAAACAAGTGGCATAAAGGGTACATTCAAATCCAACCAAAATCTGATTTCATATAAGAAGCTCAAGTCACTTAAAAATTCAAATTGATAAGCAGAGACCTAACTTGTTTACTCATACTGGTGAACACATCTATATTTTTCAACTTGAGACTAACATTTATTAACAAGTTTTGTTTACTTTCAATCTCTTGTCATATATATATTTGTTCATTCCAAAATAGTACAGTTATACAAACATTATGTGTTATTTTAACCTAAGACCCTACTTAAGGTCATGCTACCAAAACATGTATAACTTTGTCAACTTATATTTAACCTCCATGAAATAAAAACCCATCCTAAATTGTACAACATAAACTATGGAAATTATGATGATGGTGAAGTGGGTCCATAAATGATACAAACCACTACACAATTTATAAGTAAGACAGTCACAGTAACAGGCCCATTAGCTCAGTTGGTTAGAGCGTCGTGCTAATAACGCGAAGGTCGCAGGTTCGAGACCTGCATGGGCCATTTTATTTTTCATTTTTATCTATGGGCCAGAGCTGTACCTTCAAAACCCCTTTTAATTTTTCAATTTAAATACCTCAAAATAAAAACTCACAAATTCACAAACACCATCGTCGTCGAGATCGAGCGCTAGGGTTTAAGGTCACAGAGAGATCAGATTCACCATGTTTCCAGGAATGTTCATGCGCAAGCCAGACAAGGCCGAGGCGTTGAAGCAGCTACGTACACACGCGGCCATGTTCGGGGCTTTTTTCGCCGTCGTTCGGGTCGCCCCCTACGCTCTCCACTACCTCTCCGACTCCGACGAGGAGCTCAAGCTCGACTTCTAGATCCAGCCTCTGAAGGTACTTACCTTGATGAAACTCGCATTGGAGCTGTGGTGTGTGGATTTTATTGAATTGGAGTTGAATTGTTTCGTTGTTTTGATCCTGATTGAGAAATATTGGGTTTTGATTCGTTGATTGTGATCAGTGTTCACGAGGTGTGGTGCGTGGATTTTATTGAATTGATGCTAATTTGGAGTTGAATTGGTGTGTTGTTTTGATCTTGATTGAGAATTATTGGGTTTTGATTTGTTAATTATGATCAGTATTCATGAGCTGTATGGTGTGTGGATTTTATTGAATTGGAGTTGAACTGGTGTGTTGTTTTGATCCTGATTGAGAAATGCTTGATTTTGATTGTTGATTATGATCTGTGTTCTAAAAAATCAGAGGCGCTAGTTGGGCTGAGAGTGCTTTTGAGAACTGATCAGGAATCAAGTTGATTAGGGGAGATTGATCAGGGACTAATCATTCTAGTCGGGGAATTTTAGAACACCAATTATGATTATCTGCTTAATCTTGTAGCTTTATTTGATTATGATCATTCAATAACTACTGTTATCTGCTTAATTTTGTAGTATTTATTAGGAAGATTTTATTTTGGAGGGTAGATGTAGCTCCTTATAAAGGCTATCATCGAATGATTAAGGATTGACGCTATGTAGATTATGATTTGGTTTTATCCCAATTGAGAAATATTGGATTTTGACTTGTTGATTGTGATTATTCTATGGCCTGTGTTATTTGCTTAATCTTGTAGTTTGTTTTGGAAGATATTTTTTTGGAGGGTAGATGTAGCTCCTTGTTAGGGCCATCATCAAATCAAATGATTAATGATTGACATTATGTTATGTAGATTACCCGTTGATCAAATTCAGAGGCCATGTTTTGGACTTCCTTTGTGAAGTCTTGTTAATATTATTTTCCATTACAAGCTGCATTTTGAATTTTTCTTGGATGTACTAAGTTCTTAGGCATGGATCATGGCTCAATCAACTTGAGGAAATGATTTAGTTTACATTATAAGATTAGGTAGAAACAGTTCACTAAGTGCTAATATTGACTGGAATGAGTTACGATTTTAACTATATGTACACTTGTTTTTTTGCCTTATTTAGTTCTTACCTTTCTCCTACTTCAGTTTAGAACCTAACCATAGGTCAATGGATTTGGGATCTATCTTTTAAATTGTGGAAATCTGTCTTTATGAGGTTGTCTGCAATTTTGAGTTTGAGAATAAATTAATATATATATTTTTGTCATAGCTGAAATTTTGTTCGAGCATTATTAGAAGCTCACCAAGTCATTTATTTTCTTCTCAATTTCCTACCAGACATCGTATATTCAATTAACTTCTGAATTTGTCTTTTTGCGTCATTTATCAATCATAGCTTGTGGTTTGTATCTTACATGTAAAAGTTTTAAGATATTAATCTTGAATTAGTATTTTTTCTTCTTGTGGCAATGATATCTACATTGTGGATCTATCATAGACGCGTATGATTTTTATCATCTAGCTAAAACATCTTGTTTTATGTTGCAGCATGCTAGGTTGCAGCGGAAAGAGTTGGGAGGTTAAAGAAGAGCATGTTAGCTTCTATTATAATTTTCTCTAGTTTTCGTGGTTGTTACTCAATTCTTGCTATGAGATGTCATTGGGTGTGACTGTGACCCTTGTAGATTTTTCTTTTGTTTAAAACTCAAGCCATGTCTTGTAGACTGGTTGCTAGTAATGATTGATTACCACCTTTACATTTTTCATGTATTTGCATTTGCTTGTATACCATAAACTGTTATACTTTTGGACAAATGTGCCATGAACTTTGTTTTTTTTCTAAAGAAGTTGACTATATATTAAGGATGGTCCGCAAGCACGGCCTTCTCAAAATCGGGTGGGACATATCTTTCATCCATAATCCAGTCAGACAAAGAAAGAGAGCTTCTGGCCAAAACATGAGTCGTTCTATTGATTGTACACCTAACAAACGCAACATCAAAAGAGGGACTTACCCCTACTAGGTGGCGACAATTCTGGACTATGGGGCCCCAGTTCTCCCGCCTAAGAAAGTGCCGCTCTGACCGACACAACTTCTACAAGAGCTGCATCCACATTCCCTTTTCTAGAGAAGCTTTTGGCCGCTAGAACTTCTCCCCTACCATCCCTCAAAACCATACCCACCCCGAAAGCTCGAGATATTCACAACTCCGTCCACATTAATCTTGACCCTTCCTCCTTGTACTTTCTTAATACCCAAAAAAAATGAGGCGAATTTTAATTTTTTGTGTACAAAATACGTATATTTATACAAAATGACGAAATTGCTCTTGAAATTACGAATCAAAATTCTTATAAAATAACTTAAAAAATTAATTTTTAACTTAAATTATACAATTTTAATTAAAAATATATTTTTAGAAAAAAACTTTTAAATTTGTTATAATTTTATATACATTACATTTTGCACAAAAAATTAAAATTCACATATTAACAAATTGGTTGTTTATTATTGCAAACACATCTTCTTTAACGTTTACACTATCTTGTTCTCATTTGTTAGGCGCCCCGTCAATGGAGCGGCTCATTATCTTGTTAGGGTCGCTCTGTCTAGGGGAGTTGGGGAACGAGTTGTCAAGATTTTATAACTTTAAATCTATTTTAATGAAGTAGTGGTTTAATAAACATTACACATCATCTTGCTAAAGTGTGACAATATATATATACCATGGTTTTGTCATTTCTCTTGTTTTTATTGTGTTCACTTGAAAACCGAATCTTGCATATGTATTTTTTGAGATTTTCGATCGATGTTTATCTCATATTATGTATTTGTTTGATGGTAATAAGGTATCATGTAAGTCCAAGTGGTTGGATTGATCCCATTCTCACCTGTCGAATCATAATTTGAATTCCTTTTGAATTAAGGATATTTTATTTTTCTTTAAAAAAACAATAACTCTAAACAAATTTAAATTTAGTGATCTTCAACTGATGTTGATGGGGTTTGGGGGGTTTTGCATGGTAAAAGCTAATGTAACCCACTAGTGAGGGGCCACTACTCACTAGGAGAGTGACAAGTGGCAAAATCAAGGCCTTCCTTTGGAAAGCACAAAATGGCCTTTACCTTAATCTTAAAGTTATTAATTCATTGCAACATTTGACTTTGTTTCACGCCCTCTTTATTTCTCAACCAACAAATCAAAGTGAATTTTAATGCTTAAAGATTTGTGTAGGCCCTTGAATGTCCCTAATACTTAAAGATTCCCTCCAAATTGGAAGGTAGATAACAAACCTCTCACCTTCTCTTTTATAGTACTTATAATGTTTTTATATCAAAGTTCATGGTCTCCTAGATAAGTTATAAATATGCTGTAAATTTTGCTTTATTTTTAGGAGAAATATGTTTTTTTTAAATGGTGAAGTTGGCCATGTAATTCAAAATTTAAGTTATTTTGTTAAAAAAAATTAATAAAATATTTGAACATTATATTAAAAATCAATTATTAATTATAGAGAATTTTATGTATTGTACAATAGGGTGATGTGTATTTTGTTGATGACTAAAAAGTAATTTTTTTTGGTGTAAAATGTATGAATTTTTCAAAAATGATAAAATTACCCTTAAAATAATTTTTAATTTTAAGAGTAATTTCATTTTTTTTACAAACACACATTTTGCACAAAAAAAAGTCAAAGTTCACGTTATTTTTTTTATTATCAAAGTAAAGAATACCGTCTTACAAAAGTGTTACAATGTACAATACATTTTTAAATTTTCCCTATAAAATAAATTTTGGTGTATATCAATTTCAAGTTTGACATTTTTTTTTGAAGTGTTTCATTTTTTCTTATAAAAAGTGGCATTGAGAGCATGCCATTGCCACCCAAGCAAATACAAGTATGTAAAATACTAAATAAAGACCCAACATTTCACCAAAACCACATTTCCACCCCAAATCTTTAGCCACTAGGCTACAAAATCTCCATCACCACCATAAAGCCCAAAACCAGCAAAGTTCACATATTTCTGTTTCTTCCACCACCACCACACCTTCATTCTCTTCCACGTCTCCATCTCTCTCTCTCTCTGGACGATTCTTCACTGCCCAAGAACATGAAGACCCAAAATTGATATGGGAATCGAAGGGTTTTGGATTTCGTGTGAAAAGTTTTGATTTTTCTGGATGGAGAATTGAAGGGCCAAGATGAGCCCAGTTGAGCTGATTGTGAATCGATCGAGGAGGAGGGAGGATGGATCGTGATAGAGTTCCTGGTTCTGTGGGGACGAGCGCTAGCTTCTCCTTGAGATTGGGCCAGACCATTTTCTCTTCAGCTTCTCTGCTGTTCATGTCTCTGGGTGTTGAGTTCTATAGCTACACTGCTTTCTGGTAAAATCCATGGATGCCCTTTTGTTTTTTTTATCTCTGATTCTGCAATACCCATGTCTCTGATTTGTGTAAACACAGCTGAATCTCTGATTCTGATATTTGAAAAATGAGTGCTTTGTGGCTTTGAAATTGGGGGTTTGTTTTGTGTTGTAGTCAATGTGTTTGATGAATTGTCTCAATGAGATTGTGGAGTGATTAGGGTTTATGATTGGTTGTCTGGATATGAGATTGATGTTTTCTGGTTCATATTCCATGTTTTGATCAATCATGGTATTGATCCGAATTGAACACTCAATTGGCTATTCACATCGTTCTAAAAAACACTAGGCGCTAGTCGGGTGGATCGGGCCTCTCAGGAGTTAATCGGATTATTGGATCAATAGTGGATTAATATGAGGCTAAGACTAATCAGACTAGCCGGAGATTTTTAGAACATTGACTACTCGCCCTCAATTTTGTATCCAATCAATCACCTCTTGAAAAAAGAGTACAGTTTTTTTTCTAACTCTAGTATAATAAGTTCTATAGATTAGCCTTGACTTTTAAGTTTTTACCTACTTTAGTTGATCTAGAGAAAACCCGTATTTGGGAATGATTAGCACATCAATATCTCAGTTTTTTTTCTAACTCTAGTATAATAAGTTCTATAGATTAGCCTTAACTTTTTAGTTTTCACCAAGTATAGCTAATCCAGAGAAAACCTGTATCTGGGAATGATTAACACATCAATATCTTGTTTTTGTTGGGTTGTGAATGATGTCTGTCCTCAAATTTATGTGTTTCAACGCGTTGTCTTGTTTAAGTTGTTTATGTTTCTTCCATTAGCTTTTGATGGAGAAATGTATTGATTTTCATAGTGATCGTGTTGAAACATTCACAGCTACTTGGTAACAATCATGGGCTTGGTGATTCCATGGAGCTTCACTCTGACATTGGTGGACGGATACTCTGTGATCGTGAAATGCCCTCTCCGCCAGCCCGGGATACTGCTCATCATTGTTATAGGAGACTGGGTATGAATCAAAACTAGAAAAAATATTTATTATCTATGTATATAGGATACAGTAATGGGACCTTTGTGACAAATTCGACTTCCATTGCAGGTGCTTTCGCTGCTCACGCTTGCAGCGGCTTGCTCAACAGCTAGCGTTGTGGATCTCCTGATCCACGCGGATGGCCACTATTGCCCGCCAAAGCTTTGCAGCAGGTACCAAATATCCGCGGCCATGGCCTTCTTGTCATGGTTTTTGACTCTTGCTTCGTCTCTTTTCAATCTCTGGCTGCTTCCTTCGTTGTGATGATCATGATCGTTTATTTGGGTTTTTAGGCAGTTCTTCGATGTGTAGATTTTGATCGAGTTTTGTGTAACTCTTGAGCCTATAGATTATATTGCTTCCCTTTGTAGAGATTGATCTTCCATGTTGTAGATTAGATGAAACTGTGAAATGTCACGCTAAAGCTAACATTTTCTGAAGTCAATGAGTTTCTAGCAATTCTTGCACAAAATTGCTGCATATAATATTCTTCTCATGATTGTGGAATTATCTGATATTATTGTAATAAGAGATCAGAAGGGTGTTTGATGTGATTGGATTGATTCCTCTTTCTTTTGGGAGGCGAGTGGAGAGGGCCTTCTGATGACTAGTTGGAGATTAATTAAAAATTAATCAAATTAATTGATGACTAATATTAATTTGGGATCAATCTGACAAGTCGAGAATTTGTCAGAGAACCTTTAAGATTTGTTGAGAAAGAGTGTCATTGTGGATCACAAGCATAATCGAATTTAAACAAACAAGAACATACGAATTTACGTAGCTCACATGCGTCCACAGACAGAGAAGAAGAGTTTTATTGAAGATTTCAGAAATTTGAATCGCCAAGTAATCGGTTTAGTCACAATGGGGTTTATTGAGGACGCTCGAACATGCCTAAATAATGTTCTAAAAATCTTCGATTAGATCAATTAGTTTATGATTAATTCTCAATCAGTCTTCATGCATCTTATTTACCTGTTTATAACGTGACATTTTTACTATATTGGTCTTAGAGCATATTGTTGAAATCTAATAATGCACGACATACAGTTTTGGGGTCGCCCCTCACTCCCAAACCTTCAAACTAGGGCATTTGTCGACTTAGACTGATACTCAGATTGATTCAAGACATATTCTAACAAAGAGAAAATGTTATGAACATCAACCACATAATTGAGATGATAAAATTTGAGATTGCAAGTTCAAATCCTTGAAATGCAACTATTAAATTGTGTCAGAAGGAACTGGGTGGGTGGTGGGTCTTCTTGCTTTCAGAAGCAAACAGAAATGGGCCATCCATCAACCACATGATTCATCAATTAATGGAAGAGAGACATGGAAGCACAACAAGACCATGAAAATTGAAGTAAAAAGAAGCATTTGAGAGTGATAGTAGCAGCAGGTTCATGAATACTCACCTGAAACATGTACATAGTTATGTACACATGCCCATGCTCTTTCTTTCTTGGGTCCACAATTCAGGTCAAACTCACATAGCAATAGTCTCCTAAAAAAACTCTGAACCCGACATGATTCAGTTTCAACAATCTAATAAAATAAAGATCATAAATTTCATTTTGTGACCTTTCATACAGTGTATATCAGATCCAACGAAAACTCTATATCCTCAAAAGAACATGATAATTACAAAATTACCTAATTTGTTGTCATATCAGATCAAACATTTAAAAGCCATCATGAACCAAATGATTGTAAGTTATATATTATCACAAAATGTGGGAGGCAAAGTTTTCAGTTTTATAATGGATGGTTAAAAACCCAAGTTCCTATTTAAGTATTGAACTATAAACATTCCTAGGTCTGCTAAAAATTAATTGGAAACCAAAAGAAATTGGTTCGGTCTTGATTCTTAAACTTAAGAATAAGAAGAAATGGTTCGGGGTTGATTTGATTCATATAAAACTGAGGTTGAGCGAGTAAATCGGATATGGTTTAATAGTCCATACGTATCATCCATTGATCTCTACAAGTTGACATTCATGAGGCTTTCACGTGTAGCAACCAACAAAACCTATTCGGTTTGACCTGATTTTGAAGCCCAAATTTTATTTCAAATCGGTTCGATTTTAACTAAAAACCGACTAGAAAATCGGTCATTTGATTTTCGGGTTTGATACCAATACCAGTCTGGTTTCATTTCATAAAATTAAAAACTAAATTAACCAATCCAATTTCCAGTTTGAGCTTCCGATTTCGATTAACCGGCTTTGAACAACCCCGATTATTTGTATACATAAAATTGTTGGAACATTATTTTTAGATTTCATTTATTCACATCTCATATAAGCATAGAGTTTTTTTTTCTTCATCCCAAATAAATAATTGCCTAAAATTAAATAACTGAAAAAATAGACATTAAAATAACATATAAAAACCACAACATATCATAAGTGGCCTAAAAATATAGTATATCAAAAGGGTCATCATAATTCATAATTAAGAGTAACATGTTGAAGATTAATCTCACATAATATATTCTCAAATCAACAAAATGTATAGATCTGGAAAACAGTATTTAGTGGGTCAAATCCTTGTCTTTCCCTTCACTTTCCTCCTCCCACTAAAAAGTCTATATATACCAGCACACCCTCTTCTCTTCTATTCCACTTCACACTCTATCCAAATTCCCAAAACCCAATTCACATTCTCTCTCTAACAACCTCACTTTCTCTCTCTAGAAACCATCTCTGAGAAATGGGTATTTGTGCTTCTTCTCAATTGAACATTAAAAATGGGAGCTTTACATCCACGGCCAAGCTGATACACCCGGACGGGAGGCTCCAGGAGTTCAAGCAGCCAATCAGGGCCGGCCACGTCACCGCCCGGAGCCCCGACCACATCCTGTGCAGCTCCGAGTACATGTACGTGGGCTCGCACGTGCCGCACGTGCGGGACGAGGAGGAGCTCCAGCTGGGCCAGCTCTACTTCCTCGTGCCGGCGTCTATGTCTCACGCGCCGATGTCTCTGCAGGAGCTCTGCTCCTTGGCCGTCAGGGCCAGCCAGGCACTTTCCTCCGGCGCCGGAGGAGACTTTCCGGCGAGTGTGGCCAGGATGAGGTGTCGTGGTGTGGGTGGAGCGGACAAGGGGTTGAGTTCGAGGTTTTGAGGTCGGAGGTTTTTTGGTTTTTTTAGTGAAGTGACAAGGAAAGGACCAAAAAGGGTCTGATGTGTGTACAAGCTGTAGCTCATGACATTTTGTCTGCAAATTATGGGTTTTTCTTTTGTTGGCAATGTCAAGGAATGTGTTTTGTATATTGTTTAATGGAATTGGTTATTGTAAGAATATCATGTTTCACATCGGTTAAGTGCACGCATTGAAGTCAGGTGTCTAATGAACCTGGATTGATTACTTATTTAAGTAAATATCAACAAAGTTTTACCTATTAATTTAAATTTTTAAGTGGGTTGAATTTCTAATATGATATTAAATAATTTGATTGGAGTGAGTTGTGATCTGTTTGTATTGTATCTCCGATCCATTTGTGATTCATAAGGTAATACCATGTTAAAACTCACGAGCAAAAAAACCAAGTGAATTGAAAAATGTACACGTAAACAAGTTCGACTATCGGATCGAGAATGATGAAGAATCGAATGAAAACAAAGCTTTTTGATGAATCTAATGACGATAGAGAATTAGATAAAAGTGAAGGTTGTAATGATAATGAATTTGAATCAGAAAAGGGTTTAATGATAATGTTAGTAACAAATTACAAAAACATAACATATGTTTTCAATAAAACACCCTGGTGGTTGAGTATCACTGGTTGTGGTGAGTCGAGAGTGTTATGTCATCACGATGACAACCCTTTTTTGTTTTTCGTCGAATTAGATCGAATCTCAAATTGAAAACAAAAAATACACCACTCTCATCAGTCAAATTGCTAGGGCTAGTTCCACTAGCACTCAACTCATTATATCATTGATAGAAATATCTCTTGATTGACGGGTGAAAGTAAAATGGACAAATAAGTTGACGATATTTTGTAATTTATTTTTGCCCATAAATTAAAATCAATCAACTACTACTCATATGAACTTCACACTTAACAAGCATGTGTGAAAACATGATCAATGAACACTTCAATCAATCATCTTTGTTATAACCATTAAATCATTGAATTTATACAATAAACATTGTATAGTTTAAATTTGATATGAGATGCGTACAAAAAATATTTTAATAAATCTTCAATTTTGAGGTCTCTTAGCAAATAAACTCAATCTAGCATCAAACTTTCTTCTGAATCAAGTGTACTTACCCATTGTAATCAAGTTTGACTAATTACTTCACAAACAAGGGTTCTTGGGATTATTGTATAATTAATCACCTTGTAGTGATTTAGTGACTACTCAATAATTATATTATTATTATTATAGTGTTTAGTTATCAAAACTCATTAAGCTCAAGCACTACTTATCTATTCATTTATTTTCTTTAAAGGGTCTGTGAGTATGTAACACAATATTGATTGTCTCTTTAGGCCAATTGTTTTAATCTCATTCCATGAATGTGAAGGTGAACCTAATTCATATCTTATGATTATTTTTTATTATTAAATTGTCAAAAATGGTGGATTAGTGAAGTCATGTATTCATCTTGACTTTTATTGACTTTATTACATATCCTAGTAGAAGGTCCACGCAGCAGTTCCTCAATCATGGGGTCCTAAAATTATAAAATAAATAAATAAGTGCACTCAATTATTTATTTTATCTTAAATTATTATATATATCTATACCATGGATTTTCTAGGTGCAAAAGGCTGCAAACCATATTTATTCAATTTTAAATTATATTTATTTATGCATGTGACTCCACTATCTATCTATATGTATATATTTTGGTTAATGGTATTACCACACTGTATGTAATGATGATAACTTTAGGAGGCTGCTGCAGCCTGCAAGTGATACCTAACCAAATAAACCAATGCCATCCAATTTGCAAAAATGCATTGTAAGTGGTCTCTTTAAAAGAAAAAAAACCCAGATAAATCAATCATATGTATACACAATAGCAAAATTGAAGTCATGATGATGATGTACACTTAAATAAACAATACTTCTATGAAATCAAGTGTTATAAATGAAAAATAAATTATTACGAAAAATAGACATTCTGTTAAATTAGAGAGATATTATGACTAGGTGAATTTATTTTGAACATGTAATTAATCTTACAATGAGAAGTGAGTCGAACTATATCTGAAAAATCGATAACCGTGAATAATGATTCAATTTTGGTTATAATTTCTAGAGCACCGATCAACTGCAGTTTGGATTTGGTTCTTGATCAGAGCCATAGTAAATTGGAAAAAAATTAATCAAAAAGTTACTTGAAGCACAATGTTCGGTTTTTATTACTATTTTAATATTTGCACACTTTAAGTTTTGATTGTGTTGTGTAATTTTTGATTTCGAAGGTATGCTTAATAATTACGGTTCATAAATTACTATTTTATGAAATAAAATTGCTTAATTAGTGCAAAAATAACTTCAATATACTTAATTCAACTCATAAACTAGTGACAAAATAAAGACTAAAAACCAATTGATTCAGTCTAGTTTTAACTAAAAAATTGTTCGTAGTCATGGACAGTCATAATTAATTTGACAAATGCTTTTAATTCTAGTTTCACTAAATTTAAGAACAATCAAGACTGATACAATCAAATTTGAAGTCACGATCCAGTTTCAAATTCATGAACAATCTTAATTAAAATACCAATACTGCAAATTGAACATGACTTAAACTACTGAATTCAAGTGTTTGATGACAATTGATATTGTTTGATGTGACTAGCAACAAATTGGGCCCTATATTAAATGAATTTGCCAAGCTGCACATTCTTTTTATATAGACATTTGTATTGAATTTCAGCATGTGGATATATATAACAATAATAACATACACTAAGTTTGTGTCAACTTGTAAAGGCATAAAGTTTTTGGATAATATAAGTTAAAAGTCTTCACTAATACACAAGAAAATGAGAGTAAGCAATGATCAAGTGAGTGCTTGATTCATGTCAACACTCTTTTATTCCACACTGATTGTGATTGACACACAAAAATATGAAAGACTTAATTAGAGGATGGCTTCATGTGTGCTTTGATTGCACCAACAAGTTGGTCATAAGCTTCACCCCATGCACTCTTCATTTCTGGGCACCACATCTCTCCCACTGCCTCCTTTATTGTCTCCAACAGTGCATACTTTGTCACCTGTGGAACCCACATAAGACATTACAGATTGAATCGACGATAAAACATAAAATCTAACCAGATCTATTGGGATACGGTCGTTGGATCTCTTATGAAATAGTGAGTTGTTTACGGTTTAGTTTTGAATCAAATTGAACCGACCAGTTCGGCAGTAAAAAATTAACAATCAAAATTGATTTGATTCGGTTTAGTTTTGAACCGGTTAGTTTTATCCGAGTCTATTTATTAAAAATTTCTCTTTTAGGCATGGTATTGATATATTTTTTGTTAGCCCAAAATTTTTAGGCTCAATTGATGAAAATCGATAGGCTAAAATGGGCTATATGGCAAACTAATATGTTCTCAGTTTAGTTTAGTATTATGTCGGTTTCACAACTATGAGTCAAAATTAAACCGATTCAATATTGATTATTCTAATGATTGAGTTGAATTGATTCTATTTTTTTCTTAGCATTTACACTATTTGTGGTGAGGTCGAGGGTTCAATCTTGTTGGGGGTAATCTTGTTGGAGATCGAGGGTTCTCAGTTCAGTTTAATTTTTGTCGGTTCCACAACTATGAGCCAAAATTAAATCGATTCAGCATTGATTATTCCAATGACCGAGTTGAATTGATTCTAATCGATTACGTTTTTTCTTAACATCACACTGTTTGTGGTGAGGTCGAGCGATTCTGGTGAGGGTAACGTAACTTTCAAAGAAAAAAGTCTTTAAATCTAATAAACTAATATAAAAGGTTATGATTTGATAGTCAAGATTCAAGTCTTTGCTATACAATTTAACTTTAAAAAAATACATATATGACTGCAAAATGGTAAATAATAGTTACCTCAAAATGTTCATCAACTACCCCATACTTGAAGTGGACAGCACCCAATTTTTTCAAGCTTGACTCCCTCACTGTGACCTGACCAGATTTCCTCAGTTGCACTGCTGATTCACATGTCTGAAGTGTGGTCATAGAAATGAACAAAATTGATATAAAACTTGTAAGTAATGATTCATGTATGTGTGTGTCATGTGGGTATGGGTTTGGGTTTTTACCATGAGAAAGACAGACATGGCATGGGGCTTGAGCTTTGTGTTTTGTTCTATGGGAACATTTGAGTCCCTCAAGAATGAGAACATCTTCTTGGCTGTTGGTGCTATCTCAAATATCCTAACAAAAACAAGAAAATAAAGTGAACAAACCCATCACTTCAAAATTTCAAATAATACGAGGAGAAATTACAATTCACAACGGTGTATTATATAAATATCGTGTTTTAAACAGAATTAGCATTTTTACGACGTAAATCTTGTTTAGTTATGTGACATGGTACACTTAGAGTTTCACCACGTAAACTACAAAATGTGTTATAGTTGGTGTTCTAAAAAAATGTTAGAAACTAGTTGGACGAGGGCACTCCAATAACTAGTTAGGGATTACTCGGGAATTCATTGGATTACAGGAGTAATCGTAGAGTAACCGGGAACTAATGAGAGAAATCGAAAATTTTCAAAACACTAGTTAATTAAAGTACACTTCAGAGCAGTAATTTTCTCAAATACTAAAGTTCTAAAACTCGAAATTGGGAAGAAATCAGTGAGACAAAAAATAAAGAGTTATGATAAATCGTCAAAACTCGTTATGTATTAAATAAATAAATAAATATACAATTTACTTTAAATAACAAAAATAAAAATATCTTAATAAAATAAGATACTTTCAAATAACTTAATACATCAAAACAAAAATACAAATTATTGAACAGTTAAAAAGTATATAAAAAAATGGATCAGATTTGACAGAGTGAGAACTCAGTAAAACTAAATTATTGAGAACGAGTTTTAAAACACGGGAATCTTGGAACACTACCAATAACAAAATAGGATAAAAAAATACAAGTGAAGATTTATTACTTCAAGAAGAACTTGAGGCCCAAATCTCCAGCATTCTTCTTCATCACAGCCCAAGACTTCACCACCAGAGCTTCTTGCTCTTCTGTGAACCCTTTCCCAGTTGTTTCCACAACACTGTTCATGCTTCTTTTTTCTCACTTTCAAGAAATGTATGGTTTTTGGTAAGTGTGTGATCAATCAAGAACATGGCTTGTTTATATATCTTCAGTAAGCTCTTAACAATTAAAGATTGGAACAACCCTTGTTGGCAATGGAGAGCCAAGATTCATAGCAGTCATCAAGATGGCAAGTTGCAGCAACCAGAAACCAGGTGCTGTGGTCTGTTAACTGTGAGCAGGACATGGTTTTGATTTGACCTGTTTAGATGGAGTTATGGGCAAGAAATATTTGGATATGTGTGTGTATTTGGGTTGACCTATTTCAGTTTGACTGAGTCATGACCAGATATGCATATATCTGATATAGAAGTTCAATTTGTCTACAAGAACAAAACAGATAATGATTTATAATGAGAAAGAGAAACAAAATCCTTAATATATCTCTTTTTGTTGTGTTTGTTGAGCTGATGTCTAGATGGGCTTATGTTAAGGCCGGTCAAAATTAACCGGAAACCGGTATAAACCGATTGGAACAGGAATCGGAGATGTTGAAATCGAAAGAAATTGGTCCAGTCTCGGTTTTGAAATTCACGAACAGGAAGAAATCGGTTTGGTTTCAGTTTGATCTATACAAAACTGTGGTTAACCGAGTAAACTGGAGATGGTTTAATACACCATATGTGTCTACATATCATCCATTGATCTCTATAAATCGACTTCCACGAGGCGTCCACATGTAGCAATCAACAAAACCGAAAAACTGGTTAGGTTTGGTCTGATTTTGAAACTTAATTTTTATCCAAAACAAGTTCAGTTTTAACTGACTTTGAGCGTGAACACATACCAGGGCATATCTTAAGTTCAAATATTTTACGTAAAATAAAAGGTGTGTGGATGTTTGTATAATAGTTGATTTTTAGTCATTATCTATGGCTTCCAATTTTTTTAAATTTAGTTCGGTCAAATTCTCATTTTGATTATAGGTTTTGATAAACAATGAACAGTCCTAAAAATGTATAGGGTATTAGAAGATTAATCTGATTAATAAAATTTAAGTAGACTAACTAAAATTAATTTGACTAGTCGAAGATTCTTAAAACAATAATTAAGTCTCACAATCCATAAGTATTTAATATTTCATTAAATTTTAGTACACGATGTTTTTCGATCATGTCATTTTCAATATTTTATATATTGATTTTCTCAATTTTTTTTAATATTTGGTTCGAACTAATCATTATTTTTTTATCAGCCAAGAATCAGGTTACTAAACCAAATGCCCACTTGGTTTGAGCTAATTATGATCAAGATCAAATTGAATCCAAATCCAAAATTAAGCTCGTTTAATAATGAAATTCAACCCTAATTTATCAAGACTCAATGAACTCGTGAACTATTCATCTAATATTTACATAACATAAATAAATTTTGAATTCCATTCGTAATGACAACTTATGAGCTAGATTCAAAGCTTAACAGCATAAACTTGTCCAAACTCAAACCGATCAACATTTTTTCCAAATCGGGCCAAACCCCAATAAAAATGAGTTCAATTCAACTTATATACACCCTATTCAAAAGATATCAATAATCTAAAATTACCCGACTATTCCAAATAGTTCCCGATTAATTTCCTACTAATCTCTAATTAATTTGACTAATTTCTAATCGGTTATCAGATACAAATATAAAGTTTTTTTCCCATAGTATATAGTTTAATCTTAAAAGAAAAGACATTTAAACCTCCAACTGCGTGGACTTATCTCAATAGACGTAACTAAAAAGAGTACCCAAAGTATGGTTGCATTTACATATACCTAATCCCACCAAAGCCCCTAATATAAAGACTATTTACAATATAACCATTTCATCACCTCCATATTTCTCTAAATTTGTCCACCAAAACAAGTAAAAATCTAAGACTTGGTTAAAAAAAATATACTGCTAAGGCAAAAAAAAAGAAAGATGAAGCAATTGGTTGCTGAATCCACAGGTTAGAGCTGCAAAAACACTGGTGATTATTTCAGAACTCAGTTCCTCTCAAGAACCTCTGCAGGCAAGTTCAGGTCAAATAAACCGCCCCCGACACTGTCCTTTCTTGCCCGCTTTTGTTCCCGAGAAGAGAATCCACTGTCGCCAGAGGGCCAACCAGGCTCTGCAGCCCCTCCTACATTCAGAAACCGCTTTTTAATTATCTTCTAAACTGCAATTAGATTCAATTGTCAACATGAGTGTCTACACATAACAAAGCGGTTTTCTTCAATATAGGCTATGCCCTAAACGAACAGGAGGAAGAGAAATGAAACGGCCATATAACTTTCAAAGAAACAACTTCACAAGTAAATGAGAAAATTGCAAAAAGGTGTTGTATTGTTTGCATTTTTTTGTTATTGCAAAATGAGTGTTATATTTTAAAGATAATGTGAACAATACAACACCTTTATGCCATTAACAAACAACATAGCACCCTTTTGCATAAGTGTCATATTATAGGGCACAATTTTGCAATTTTCCCCAAGTAATACAAGTATTCCTGTTTTTTAAGAGTCACTGAATAAAAAAATCTTCATTGCTATAGTTGGATGATGTGAGAAACAACTATGGCTGAAAACAAACTCTTTTTATGGCATTTCTTCTAACTTCGATTTAATTACTTACTTATATAAAATATAGAAGAAAAAATATGGGGAAACCGCATAAAAGAATTGTTTTCAACAATTATATCTACACAAAGAAAATAACGTGAGCATGTTCAATCAAATGTTCCACTTGTTATAGAAAATGTTTACCTGTATTGCAAGCTGTGCTGCTCCAGCAAGCAGGAAGTTCCGCTGCCCTCTCAATGCCTTTTGAATTGTAAGAAGCTATACTATGGGTACCGAGTTGGAGACAGCCTAATAAATCATTCTCAATGCATTCGTATCTGTGAGTGGTTCAGTAACCTATAAGTTACAAAAGCATGATATAAAAATACCCAAAACATTCTTGAAGCTGTACTTACAATTTCTTGCAGAGGTTATCTGTTGTCACAGAGAGAGCGATTATTTGCATCCTCATTTCCATGACTCTATCCTCATCGTACTGATCAAATGGTTCCTCTATGAATTTGGAGAGTTTCTCGACATTGGCCTCGAGCTGCTGCTGCTGATCCTCAAACAAGTTTTGCTTTATCTCTCTTTCCTTTTCAGTCATCTCGCCCTTGAATATCTCGTCTCCAAACATGTAGAACGCGAACGGGTATGAATACGAAAGAACCCGCCTCGATCTGAAGAGCCTGTACAGTCCGTTAGTTACCCAGCTAAAATCTCTCAGCGTGGGCTCCTTCTCCTCGGAAATCGTTATCTTCTCTCGAATGGTCTCAGTCATTTTACTTTCGAGCTTGAAAGAGTCCGTGTGAGCTTTGTACCGGTTGTGATAGTGCATATACCGAAAGAGATCGCGCTTGGCTCGTTCAGCCTGTTTCTCCTGGTCTTCTTTGAAGCGGCCACAACTGTGACCAGCGATACTGGTCCAAGTATGATCTCGGCCAGTAGCTCCACCACATAGCCAACTGAGTTCAAGAAGAAACGTTAATAACCGTTAGAACTGAAACATATAGGAAACTACAAGAACGGTGTCTCGGCCAGTAGCCGTTAGAACTGAAACATATAGGAAACTACCAGGACGGTGTCTCGGCCAGTAGCCGTTAGAACTGAAACATATAGGAAAATACAAGGACGGTGTCATACAGATTATGTGACGATCTTTATTGCTAGATAAAACTATCTTTACTAAGTTACAAAAAATAAAAATAAGAGAAAATTGAAAAAAGATGCCCTATTATATGACACTTTTCCAAAAGGGTGCTGTGGTGTTTTCCTTTTTTGCAAAATGTGTGTATTTTATAGAAATGACGAAATTGCCCTTGAAATTAAGAATTAAGAATTTTATAACACAAAAATAATAATTTCAGAAAAACTTTAAAATATATATATATTTTTTAAAAAATAATTTTTAGTTTCAGTGGTAATTTCATCATTTTTATAAAACACACATTTTGCAAACAACATGACACCCTTTCGCATAAGTGTCATATAATTTTCCCTAAAAATAAAAGAGTGCTTAAGGAAAATAAAACATAGTTAAAGAAAGAACCCTCACCAGAACGCCTGTCCGCAGATACAGCTCACGAGATTGCACCCGCCATTCTTCTCCACGGGTTTGTAACACTTTGGACAATGCTTCGTATGGACGGTGATCCAGTTGACGGTTTCTGATTCATCGTGACACTTCTTGAGCCAAAGCTCCCACATCAAACACGAGCAGGGTGAGTGTGTTTCAGATAAACAACCGAAACAGAACTGTAAACCGCATGAACATTCAACCTCGCAAAACTGATTGTCCTCGACTCGTATAGCATTCCCACAATGGGGAACACTCGGGCACCACTTAACCATTTTATTGTCCTCAATATACGATTCGAGAAGGAAACGATCGAATTTCTCTGCCAGATCAGGATGCCTTTTACTTACTAGATTTCTGATTACGGCTTCATCACATATAGCATTGCATTTGTGTGCCATACACTTAATGCGCTTGCTCTGGCCCTCGTTTATCTTCACGATAAAATGCTCCGTCCAACCTATAAGGAAAAAAAAGCAATAAAATCAGCATAAAAGATTGAATTAGTCATGTATCTCGATTCTTGATATGAAAATGCACACCCTTACAAAAATTCAATGACAACTTGTATACAGGACACGACTGTAACTTGGAAATAACCATATATATAGATGTCTAGCTCAATTATTATTAGGCAAAATGGCAAAAACATGATGTATACTATCACATTTTTGTGCAAAATGTGTGTATTTTAACAAAAATGACGAAATTGCCCTTAAATTAAGAACTATTTTTTATAAAAGATAAAATTGATTACTTTCAAAGTTTTTCTGAAAATATCTTATAACCAAAATTTGTATCATCAATTTTTGCATTTTGGATTTTAAATAAATTATTTTCAAGTTAAAAATTATTTTATACAAAATTTAATTCTTAATTTTAAGGGCAATTTTAAACCGTCTCATGTAATAAAACACTATATATAGAGGCAGAGAGCTTACAGCTATTACAAAAGCCATGACCGCAATCCATTTTCGTAGCATCCTTGCCAGATACATCCTCCATGCAGATATCACACATCACAGTAGGAGGAGAAAACGATGACGACGAGCTGAGATCTTGATGCTCAACCACAGAGACACCAGCTTCAGCAAACAAGCGGGACCTCCCATTCTCCACAAATACAGCAAATAACTTCTCAGCGTCCCAGCGATGATGGATAAGTAAAGTTCGGGCGTGATGTTCCCTCAGCGATAGCAAGTCCATCACTCTGCCCAAATCTTCCCTCTACATCAATTCAAACCCAACTCAAAATCATCAATATTTGGACAAAAGGCTCAAAGTTTCATCAATAAAATAAAATAATAGTTAATTATTTGGTTTTACCTGTGCAGCCAAGAGTGATTCTCTTGTGATTATCTGCAAAATGTCAAAAAGGGTTATCGAAACAAGCTCTCTTTTCAACCTAAGGACTAATAAGAATGAAATTTAAAACAATCCTAATACATATCATAGGAATCACAACCTGCACTACAATGTGAGAGTTGGATACATAAAATAAAATAAAAAAAGGTTTTTACCTTGTACTCCTTGTTTAAATCAGGAAAAACTAGATGACAAATTCGGAACAAAGCCTAAATCTGAGGTACAAATTATAATAATTGATCAATGTTTAAATTGGAGTCTAGGAAGTTATGCATCAGTTTTGCTTCTTAAAGGGTATGCTTATAAAATTTGGTTTCTCAGGATATATGAAATATATGTATATTACTTACATGTTATATAGACATCAAACTTTGGTCCCACAAAAACATGAACCAAACATACAAGCAAATTAGGCAGAACCAAACCAGTGTTGTTAAAAACCCTAGGCGCTAGTCTGTAACATTGAGCCAAACATGTGCATAAATTGGAGTACAGAGACTCCATCAACTCGACTCTGTTGAACTGAATCAGTTTCTCAGTGTACAGAGCTTACCAAAAATAAAAATTAAAAATTACAGCAAGAGCTGATCTTGCAAAGCCAAACCCTAATAATGTTTCAACACTCAAATCAAAAGCCCAAATATCAACATTCTCAATCTCCACCTCCAAAACCAAACAATCAAATGCCAAAACAGCTCCATTTTCGAAACCCATCACCAATTCCACAACCAAAAACCCAAAACCATCAATCTCAACTCCGATTCAACAACACGAACACTAAAATCAAAAGCAAAACAACAAAAAAATCTAATACCTTGCTCGTCGGGGCCTTTGGCCACTGAATATCAGATTCTTCCTCCCCAAGACCGTCCAGAGAGTCCTGATCGGAGTAATAATAGTCCCCGTCACTCATATCCTCCATCGCCACCGAACCAAAACCCAAAATATTCCCAAAAATTCGGCGCAGCGAAAACATTCAAGCGCTCATCTCCGAGAAAAAAAAAATTGGGGCATTTGGTGGCCGGAAAATTCCTTTCAGGGGACTGAATCGGTGATTTTACGGCGAGATCAAGTAGGTTTCCGGCGAGGTCGCCGGCGATGAGAGTGATTGAGGAGGCGAGAGAAGCGACGCTGAGAGCAATTTTGCCAGATAGATATATAGAGAAAAATCAGAGTAGGAATTGGAGTTGGAGTTGGAGTTGGAGAAAGCGATGGGAAGTTATCTAAAACGACGTCGTTTGGCAATTAGTGAACTAGTACACTTTCTTTTCTATTGGTTTCAGACTTCAGTTAAAGTGTTAAACCCTATTTTAATCATTATCAAGTACTTTACTTTCGGTTCAAGTCGAATTAATTAAAAAATATATATAGTTGGATACATTTTCGCAAAAAAAATTATTGTTATATCTTGTTGGATCCATATAAATTAAGGTTAATGAGTATCAATGTTTTAAAATAATGTTAGACGGTAGTCGGACGGTGAGGGCATTCTGAAGACTAACCGACAAATAAATCGGATTCAACAATTAATGGGGACTAGTCAAAGATTAATCAGAAACTAATTGAACAAATCAGGGATTTTTAAAATACTGATTAGTACGATAGTCTCGCTCACTAGTTTAAATTTGAGCTTCGTAATGGAACTTCTTCGTGATTGTGTACCGTTTTATATCTCTAATAAAATATAATTGTTTCTTGTATATATAGACATAAAATCTTAGAGTTTTTGTTTAGTGTTTTTATCTCTACTTTTTTTAAATGAAGGTGATTTCATTCATTCAAATAAACAAGTTAGGTGGGACAATTCTCACACCCATAGACCAAGTATACATAGTAACCTACATACTGAAACTTGATGATAAGTATAATGCAAGCATATTTGTTCAACTTTAAGGCGTCGGTTTTTTTCTTCTCTCACACGCTATCGATGTCTATCCGTAAGACTTAAGATCCATGTGAGTTTGGAGTTAAAACTAAACCGACAAGTTTGAATTGAAAAAAAAAATATATTTTTTAATTTCAAGGTCAATGTTCATCAGTTTTAGACAAAATTCTAAGAATCTCTAACTCGTCAGATTAATTCTCTATTTAATTTTTTAACTCGATTAATTCTCAGAATTTTCAGCCCAAAAAGCGCCTAACATTTTTTAGAACACGTGACAAAAAATGGCAAGTTGACGGTTACTTTTTACAAAAGCTAAAATACAAATCACTTTTTTGCCAAAATTGTAAAAATGCACCACATATTTATACAAGGGAAATTGCAATAATTATCCATGTATTAAACAATTCCTATCCATCTACCTACTTAATGGTATTGGTGAGTGAATATACAAAAATTAATGTATAAAACAAATTTATTTGTTAAGCGCCCAAAATATAGGTGTAGGGATGCAAACGTAAAATTTATTTACTTTTATCAGCAAATCAGAAAAACTTTTGTTCTGGATCGATATTTAGGGATCGTGTTATCGATTTTTTTTCAACATTTGAAAGGAAAACCTGCATATAACATATATTAGTGTCCGCTCCTTACCACTTAGCCCAACTTGAATAGATAGAAAGTAAAATTTTATTGAAAATATTGATTTGGAAAAATGTGTTTTAGACAACGTGCATTATTGATGAATTAGGATTGACCCTGATAACAAAATTTATTGGAGAATACCCAAACTTGAGTTGAGAAGTTTTTTGGAAGTATTGACAGATGATAGTGACCTTTTATACATTATAAATTTATATAAAGTTACGTACCATTTTATGTGGAAGAGAATGTATTTGCCCTAGCACAACATAGTGAATCTAAAATACCATTGATTTATTGTACTATGGAAGAATGTGAAATACTACAAAAAAATTCTACAAGTAAATTTCAGGTAAAACAAACCATTTTTCAATATTTTCACTTCATTTATATGGTTTCTGATTAATTTGTAAGTGTTAGTCTCTTATTTGATTTGGTTTCTGTTCTACTTTTTATTTATTGTTTTGCTTCCTTGAAATTAACAGATCATATTATTCTCTGTTAGGGGTTGCTATCTTAATTTGAAATTGTTAATAACATTTCATACTGATTCTCTGGTATGCGAGTTATTAATAGGATGAAAACCTATGGATGACACTTTTCCCCGTTACTGACGGGAATCTGATGCCCCGCCCGTTCGAGGCGGGAAATCTCCGTACTCGGATGGGGACGGGATGAGGTATCCCGCCCTGCCCTAATATATTAAATATATATTTCCTTAATTAAGATAATATTGTATAATATATATTCAATGAAAAAAAATTTAAAGATATTTTTAATACAAATTTTATTACAAAATATATATTCTTAAACACTATTTTGGGGTGGGAACGGAAAACGGGTAATCTCCAACCCATTTCTAACGGGGATAGTGACGGGATTGCCAAATCCGCCCGAACCCCTAGTGCTATCCATGTGAAGAACGCATATCACCAATACCAACTAAAAGGTATAGCTAAAGCCAAATGGGAAGCTTTGAAAAATCAACAGGTATTTTATATAGGAACTTTGAAAAATCAGCAGCTATTTTGAAACATAGATCTATACTGATAATTCATTACTAACCTGTAATCGCAACATTATTTTTTAGTTTTTTTTATTTTTTCTGCAAACTCACATGACAATTATACCAAATAAGCATTTGGAGAGAAAAAAGTGAAACAAAAGTAGGAGAAGAAAGAGCAAGGAAGCTGCAACACACAACCTTAAGATTAGGCTTAGGTGGACCACCCAATTTACTTTTATTCATTGAGACTTCAATGAATTATGTGTACTTGGGTTCTATTTTACTGTTTTTGTAGTTAAAGTGCATTAATATCCCTTAATTTTAGGGCAAGTGAATGGTTTTTTTCACTTTGTATTTTTGTGTGGTGAGCAAAAAGAATCAGATTCTAGGAACCAACTGGGTATAAAATTGTATTACAAGTTACAAAAGTTACAGCTCAAGTCTGGTTTCTAAAAACCAACTGAGTATGTTTTGTTTTGTATGCTCTGTGTGACCCTAATGTGTGTGCCTCATTTGTTGAGCTGAACAAAATGAATTGGATTTTGAATATGCATTGGCCTAACCTTTTTTGAGCCCAGAAATGTACATTGTAGTAAGTAGTAACAGACATGCAACTCGATCCCACATCGTGATTTTGAAGATCTCGCGAGCTAGACGCCGTTCGATTGCTTGGCGGGGGAGGCGTCGACTATTTCAGGAACCCGATCGAGCAGGCGATTCACCTCCGAAGAAAACTCGACCTTTGCTCTGTTGCTTTTCCCTCCAATGACCAGTGTGGTTCCATCTTGCAATGCCCATACCTTTTACAATGACAGATCAAAGAACTTGTGAGAGATCAAGATTTTCACCCTTAGTTCTTGAATTCTATAGGAAACATGAGAAATGTAGGAAGTCTATTGATTAATCAGACCTACCAGTGCATTGACAGTGTCAAATTCAAAAGAAAAAACACCAAGGTTCTAAAACCCATTAAAAAAGTGGAGTTACCTGTGAATGGGACAAGTAACTGATGCAAGTTGTGAGCATCAGAGCACCAAATCCAGCATACACAATTGGGACTCCTGGGTCAGTCTAAATTAAAGTTTTAGAGTTTAGACTCAGTCTCGCGATGGAAACCAATGAAATTCATATTGTGTACACGATGATTTAAGGACACTACCTTCAGGTCGAGCCCGCTGCTGCCTATAGCGTCTAAAATTTCAATCTTCTTGCCATTGATTTCAATTGGAAGCTTAGAGTTAGGCCGCCTTACTCCAGCAAATTTTCCTTCTTGATCGTATAGGACAACTGATTGTAGATCCCGAGCAAGCATTGATCTGACATTTCCCATAAGAGAACTGAGAAATAAAGGAAACCGAAAAGGAAAAAGAAAAACTAATAGCAAAGAATAATTTTCTTCAAAAGTTATAACTTGTTTCAAATATAAGCTTATGAACTGTCCCTTCCATCACCCGAAATCTGTTTTCTTCTTAGTTTACCAGTTCGGAATTTTCACATTCCAAGAAAATAACTTAAACCAACATCGGATAACTAGCAGAAGAAGTCCCTACTCAAGTATTAAACTTAGTTGAGATGTTGGTTTTGTTTTTTTGGCTTTGTATTTCGGGTTATACCCTCTACTGCTTTAGCTTTTATATTTTACTTTGAATTCTTTTTTCGGAACAATAATATCTTTTTTTGCTGATAAAAATAAAACCCCAGACATTTCCATCTGGAAAACTGAAGGAGATAATGAAGATGGTAGAAGCAGTACTTACATTCCCTTAACTTGAGTAGAATTAGGGTCTTCGAGTGGTAAGATGGTCCCATAGAGCTTCTTTTCCCCGCCATTGAGCTGTAGAGGCGCCATAGCCAAATTGAAAGGCCCTTCTCCGTCCTTGAGAACTTGCAATGCTGAAATGCTCCAATCCGTCTGGTAAATAGTGATCCCACCATACCTTAAAGGGTCGTTCACGCTAATCGTCTTCCTCAGAACTTCTTTTCCATTGATGTCGTACAGTGAAAGATCTGTGTGAAACTGTGATACCTATAACATGAATGAACCCAGAAACCTGAATCATTAGCTATTTAAGTGAACTGAGAGCAATACATCAAACATAAAGAGTGCATAGCTGAAAAGAAACTGCTTGGGTGAGATTTTTTTGATCAACAATAATTCAGGAAATCTTAATCTAATTGTATAAACCAAGTTTCGAACTCAAGACCTCAAGTATGTAAGGGTAGGGGTGTTCATTTTAGACCGAGAACTATGGATAATAGTTCGGTTTCGGTTATATGTTTTAAAGAACCAGTTAATTGCGGTTCGGATATGGTTCATATAAGCCAAAACGGTAGTTAACCGAGAAGAACCGAACCAAAATAGTCTATAATTATACAGTATAACGTTCAATTTCGAATGTGTGTCTGTGACTATAGTCTACATCTTAGTATTGCATGGAAATTCGAATGTCTATTATTTCATGATGTTCAATTCGAACCAAAAACTGAACTAGATCGAAGTGAATAAATGCATAATTAGTCCAAACGTAAGGTCCAAATGACTAATTGACCCCATAAATCGGGTTCTTCCCATTACGATTCAATTCGGTTCTAACTGAAGAACCACCCGATTATGTATCAGTTACAACCGACATGAATTTCTCCATCGGTCCTGAATACAATTCCCAAATATTGAGAACCGTTCAGTTCACTACTCCAGTTCTTACCGAAATAGTTCGAATAACCAGACCATGGACACTCCTATATGAGATTGGCAGCACAAATATAAAACTATGCAAGTATTATGAGCATCCCTCCCGAATTATTTATAACTATCACCATACCATAAGATGCACGTGTTTAAAGCATAAACTACTAGCGAAAGAAACTTACATCTCCGCTCTCGTAGTAGTCCATGTAAAACTTGTTGACATGAACTTCTGTGTTGAAGGCGTCAAGTGGCTTAGAGAGAAAGCCAAGCGGGCCCAATACATCTCCCACGACGAAGTTCAATCCCTGAGGAACCGTGACCGAACCCTTGAAGCTCCCTACAGCACTAAGCGTTCCTCCTCCCATTATCAGCAGCATGGCTAAATGTACTCCTATAGGGGCGAAACGACCAGCGAGCCCTTTGAAGGCATACAAAGACGGCCCTTTCGAAAATACCTGCAGCAACCATATGCAAGAAACTGTTGATAAAGGGTGAAGAAAGGAGAAAAGTAACAACGGTAATGATATGAAATATAGCTAGTTTGTCCGGCTTTAGAAAGCCGTGACATTGAGTTCAAAGCAATATTATGTAGTTTTGAGACGTCCCATTCTTAGGTAATGACAGTGTTGTAAGAGTCTTTGGGCGCTAGTCGGGCGGACAAAGATTAATTGGATTTGTATTTTTGTATTGTTGTATTCTATTACACAATTTAATATACATAGACAATAAAAATATGAATTATGCTATATAGCAATAATGAAAATACATATTTAAGATATAAAATTATAAATATATTTATATTTTTTACATTTATATACTTACAAAATATAAATATATTAATAGAAGTACATATTAGATAAATTATTTCAGTTTTAAGTACTTTCTATTTTCTAAATTGATTTTTTGTTAAAAAATTGTCTAAAGTCGCCTTGACCCACCTCCCGACTTAAACCGCCTAATTACATAAAATCGAGTCGGTGTTGTAAAAATTCCCGCCTAGACCGATTTTTACGACACATGGCTTCAGCATCTACACAGGCGTATATGCACTGCGCCAATGTGATATCAACAGATAAGCCCAATATATTTCTAAAGAAAAATATGCATCTTCGAGGATGAGCAGGCGAGGATGAGAAAAAGAGAGAAAATATCACTATGAACCGAACCTCATATCCAGCTCCCATTAGTAGAACACCCAAATCATTAACTGACGCTCTTGGCAGAGAGTCGGAAAATTCTTGCTTGCGGATCGCCTCGGAAGAAGATAAAAACGACCATCTGCACAAAACGATATAGCGCTATCAACAAGACCCTTCTCAAACTCTTTCTCATTGAAGAATGAATTACTTTGCAGAGATAAAATCATACCTTCTCGCGACCTTTACAATGGGTATCTGCGTCGTGTAAGTGCAGGCCATGAGTGACGTCCCCAAAAGGACCAACAGTCCTAGGAAAACTGGAGACGAGAACATGTGGTCGAATCCGAGAGTCAGAATCCACCTCCAAGTGAAGAATCCAAGCACGGGGTGATCTTCAGGGTACTTTTCGAAGTAGAAATTTGGTGCCTCTCCTTGCTCAATGAAAGTACCTGCAGAAGCATTATGCACACACAATGCCATAAACCAAGCAAAGCAATAACACATCAGAACACAATCACGGACAGTTCAAACTCGAGATAAAGCTATACAAAGCTCTGGAAAAGACATTTTGTCATTTCGCTAAAAAACCATTTAAGCTAAACATCTCGAAAACTTGATGCATCCTGCAATGACGAGGTTTCTCGCTCTCAATAGCAGAAACTCAGGCTACTCATTGTTTTAAGAAGCAGAAAAGCACATCTGAATCTGCATAAATAAACCAAAGTCGAAGCTACACGAGTCTGAGACTGCATTTCGGCAATTCTATACCATCCTATGTTGCTCTAGCGCACAAACAATGCCAATAACCAAGCAGAGCAATAACAAATCAGAACACAATCACGGACAGTTCAAACTCAAGTTAAAGCTATACAAAGCTCGAGAAAGACATTTTGCCATTTTGCTAAAACCCCATTTAAGCTACACATCTCAAAAACTTGGTGCATTCTGCAATGATGAGGTTTCTCGCTCTCGTTAGCAGAAAATCAGGTCACTCACCGCTTTAAGAAGCAGAACAGCACATTTGAATCTGCATAAATAGAACAAAATCGAACCTACACAAGTCTGAAAAACTGCATTCCAGCAATTGCTATACCAACCTATGTTGCTTGAGTGTAGTCTAAATCTCAATGATTCCACACATTATTCAAATCATGACATATACATTCTAAAACACCAACATCAATTTCTTTTATACATGTATGAAAGCAGATCAAATAAGAAGGTTTCAAGTCTCAATCCAACTTACCCAGAGCCATGAGAGCAGCAATAGAGAACATTTCCCCAATCGCCAGACCCAAATTCGACAAAATAGTCAAAACCCTCCTGCTCAACCTCCTCGCCGCCTCAAAAACGCCGCCTCTCCTCCTCGCCGGAGCTCCCCCACCTCCGCCGTCCTCCTCCGCCAGCGGCGGCGGGGCAATCTCCGACAGCATGATCTTCCTCGACACATTCTTGTCCTCGCTCTTGGCGCTCCCGTCTCGGGAGGTCCCAATCTTGCAGGAAACAGCGAACCGGAGGGTTCTGATTTGGGAATTGCAGGGACTGGTTCTGGAGGTGGCGCGAGGAAGGAGATGGGTTCGGGAGCTGAGGCTGAGAGAGTGAGGTCTTCTGGGTGGAGATGGGTTTAGGGTTATGGGTGGGTTGATTAGAGCCTCCATTGATGAGAGCTCAGCTCTCAGTTTCAGTCACTGAGGAGCGATTTTCAGAGACTCACAATCACTGATGTGTAACGACCACAATAGTTAGTTTATTATCCTAAATGTCAGAGATATTGGACAGATAGAATACTTATTCCTTATTATTTGTATTTTTATTTTCTCTCCAATTTCATGGTCATTTTTAACTTGAAAACATCTGACTAAAATTAATGGGTGGTAATCATTTTCATTACTTACAATTTACCCAAATTTAAGATACTTTGTTTACATATATATAAGACAACAATAAGCCATGTTTGAACAAATTTCATAGCCTCGTTCATGTTTAGTCATTTTGAGGATTTCAAAATTTTGTCATATTTGAAATATTTTGTCTATCTATAAAATAACGATGTATTAATTTAGTGATCTCATTCTCGCTCTTAGATCGAAAGTTGAATATTGTTGAGTTCGGAGTCATGCCCTTATTTGTGTATTGTTAGATGCATTATTTATCGATATCCTGAAACGTGTAGGGAGAGCATTATTCTTTGTCCATGACAATAATAAGATGCTCTGCCATGTTCAAGAAGGGGTGACCGAACAGGAAATCCCAGCATCTGGACGGGACAAGTATCCATGTCCCAATATATTTAAAATAATATTTTTGGTAAAAATTAATATTTTAAATATATATTTTGATAAAATAATATTTTATAATTCATATTTAATGAAAAACTAATATTTTTTAATATATGTTTTTATTAAAACAATACTGTTAGTTCAAATATTATTTTTTTAAAAATATATTTCTAATACTATTTTGAGTTGGAAACGAAGTACGGAAAATCTCCGTACCCATCAGAGAATTCCCACGCCGTTACTATTAGAAACGGACACGAGATTATTAAATCGGGTCCTGCACTCGATTTATTGCCACCCCTGCGTACCTACATAGAAATAAAATATCTTATCCATCACCTCACCGATCCGCACAACCAACGACCACAGAAAACACTCAATATCCAAACCATTCCCTTTCCGCCAAAACAAACCCAACACCAACACAATGCCTCACTGCTCTCTCC
>JAYMTP010000114.1:0-46239 GCA_036897365.1 Geranium brycei
CGTTTGCTGGGCCCTACCTTTTTCCAGCTTGCTTCGCTATTTATTTATAATATTTGAGAAGATAAATGAAAGGGATGCACTGAATACGAACTTATAAATTATCGATTAAATTTTTATGTTACTCATGTTTTATTATATAAATAATTTAATGAAATATACAAAGAGTATTTTAATCAATAAATTGAATGATTTCAACTTAAATAATTAATTTTAATTTATCAAAACACGTTATATTTTCTTGAAACATATTTCATTTTTTTGGCATTATAACGAAATGATAAACTGGTTGTAACGAGTGGAGAGGTATAATGAAAATCTCAAGTTTCATACTACAGCTAATGGGTGAATCCTGTTGGAGGAGAGGTGTAACGAAAATCCTATCATGTGGTACAAAATTAGTTTGTAGGCTTGTATTTGAAGTATAAGTTTGTAGCTGATTACAATTCTAAATTAAATAGGTTTCTTTATCTATATTGACTTTTGGAAGGTGGGACTTGAAAGGGTATCAAGATTGCTTCATATTTAAGTATTCATGATTTAAAGTTGTAGCACATGCTATATGAGCTCATTACTCTTTTCTTTTGTATATATTTGAAAACCATAATTAATAGGGGTAATTTTATATAGGTCATCAGAAAAGTTTGTATTCTCACGTAGGTCACCACTAATTCCACATATCACCAAAAAAGTTCGTATTCTCATGTAGATCACCATTTTTTAAATTTAATGTCTAAGGTCACCAAAACATGTTTTTGTTTCACTCCATTAAAAAAAACTTATTAAGTGACCAAAATACCTTTACAATCGATAATTGAACCATTTCAATTTAATTATATTGTAATTGAACCGGTTCATTTGGTCTAATCCAAAGCCAACCCGGTTCAGCCAAAAAGGCCAAATCGGGTGATGGAGTGTGTCCCGGTGGACGCCGGAAAAGCTCCAAGCACTGACAAGAGCTCCGTGGCTGGACCTCAATGGCGATGGTTGTGCTAGTGAGCTTGTTTTCTCTATGGTGGACTCAATGGGAAGTTAACCGGCACCAAGTTGTTCGTCTTTCTGAAGCTAATGACCAGCTGGTTGCAGATTCCCGGAGAATGTATTTACACGACGTGTGCTCGAAATTGAGCGAATCGAACAAAAATTATCCTAATGAACCGATTCAATTACAGTATAATTAAATTGAAATTGTTCAATTATTGATTGTAAGGGTATTTTGGTCATCTCATAAGTTTTTTTTAATGCATTGAGACAAAAACATGTTTTGGTGACCTCAGAAATTAAATTTAAAAAGTGGTAGTGTACGTGAGAATACAACTTTGTTGGTGGCCTATGTAGAATTAGTGGTGACTTACGTGAAAATACAAATTTTTATGAATATACTCAGTTAATAGAAACTTGTAATTACCCTTGAGCGTGAATTTAAGATATAAAATTATCAAGTTAAAAAGGTCTTTAACTGAACTCAAGAACTTACAAGTATATTAATCAACATACTAAGGATGTATTGTATTACATATTACAACCATTTTCGTTCCGCTTAATATATACATGAACACAAAACTTCGTCGAAGCAATCTGACGCATGCCATCCTCGTTGATCAGAAATGTCTTGTATAGTATTGGGTACCACAAATGTAAACCAAGCTTGGGATCAGGAATATTATCAGTATTTATACTGGACACACGAGCAGAGAAAACACTAGATCAACATCCAGAAAATATAGATCACTAACTAAAGGTGTTAACAAGACAGATGAGCATCTCCATGGATTAAGAATTTTACTATATGCATAGAAATTAGAAGGTAAATTCAGCCTGCTAAATGGACGAAAAGGTTCGGCAAGAGTAATTATTGATCGCAATAAGTTGTACAGTACTGTTCGGTGCCAATGACAACTTCAGATAAATATGGTAAGTGGAACATTAAGTAATATGAGATGGAAATCAAGAATTGAGCTCCATGCATTATAAACAATAATATTGAACAGGCAACTGTAGTCAGCTCAGATTTCATGGGAATCCATGACTGATTGATTTCCATTTGCTTAACTGGGAAGCTTAAGCAAGAGTATTATAAGTATAAGACAAGTCTAGATTGGCCATTGCGTAAGGTTTCTTATTTTCCATTACCTGGTCTGAAAGTGAGAGCCTGTCTCTAGTGTTGTTGCTATTCAGTTGGTAATTACCAATTACTTCCGCAAGAACCAACCTGCAAGTTGCATCATCGTTTTCACAAAATAACAAATGTCATGCAATTCAAGATGTTCCTGGACAGAACAAGGACATAAAAGAACTATATTGAATATAATGATGATGATGAATGCATGAAGACTATGAATTGCCCAAGACATAATGAGCAAATGTATACAAAATGAGTACAAGACTTCAAAAATCTCCAAATTCTGGTGAAGGGGAACAAATGAATGAGAAAGGCCCACCAAAAACAATGAAAATGCAGTCTTCTTTACCACCACCAATGTTGGATCTTGCACCAACCAGACTCTCCTCTCCGACGCTGTTCTGTTGGACACAGCATTGGCGAGGGCGACCCAGGTTGTACCACAATCTCATTCCCTCCTTCCCACACACAATAAACATGGTTTCCTTCTGTGATAAAAAAAAAGAGTGCCTTCTCTGCCATGTTAGCAGAAAACGATGTATGGGCCATTCACCAGACTTTCTTCCTTCATGGCAACCAAACGACCAAATAAAGATGATAAAAAAGAAAAAGGAAACGAATAATGAAAACCTGACCCCATATGCTGCTGTTGTGAAATGCCGACAGCCCAGCAACCCGACACAGGTGCCCGACAATGGCGACGACCTGACTCATGGTATGCAACCCCAGGATCCCAACTCAACAACACACCTAAATGCATGCATGCAATGCAAGACCTAGAATACACGGACTAGCAGTGCCCTTCAAAATGAAATGGCTCGGCTGATGGCCAACTTGGCCCATTCTGCAGATTCCTTAATCAAATGATCGTCAGATGATAAACATTCATTTAGAAAATCCTTGCTTGACACAGATTGCTGGATCAAGGGACCCGCATTGGTACCCAATGTATCAGCAAGATCTCCTAGAACACCAATTGCTGTCTTAGAAACCACATCATCCCTGCAGAAAACAAGTAAGATTCAGAAATATGAAACATTAAAAAAGAAACATATATAAACAAAAGGGCACAGTGTTTCAGAAGAGCTTACATGTCTTTCTCCAAGTATAACCCATCCAAGAACTGCAGAATGTGAGGTGCATAAGGCATTAGAAGTTGGGTCTTTGCCGAGCCCTTGAATCCTTGAAAGATCCCTGAGTACGCCTCCAGGATCCCATTTCTCAGAGAATTGGTATACTCTATCAGGTCATCGTCAGCACCTGATGTATGGACTGATAGCTCGGCTGCACTCTGAAGCATGGGCATAGCATACATCAAGTACTTCTCAAAGTTCTCCCCTATAGCCAAAGCAATGTCACCAAAGCATGAAAAGATGGGAGGTTTAACTGATCTGTGTAATTGGTTGCTTGATAAGTCCTTGAGGAGTTGAGTCATAATGCCATCGCAATAAGGTAATATCTTATCCTCAAGCGCCCGGCATATGTCCCCCACAACACCAACAGCAATTGCACAAACCTGGTAATCCTCAAAATTTTGGAGCCCCGACTCTAAATACTTGTAGAACTCAGGCATGTATTTTGCAAAATCAGATCCTGCAGCATATGCAAGAGCTCCAATTGCAAGTAGAGCCTCCTCATGAGCTGTGGCACTTCTACAAGCAAAAACCCTCAAGAAAAGGCCCATCATCTGGTCAGCATACTGCATGAATACATATTTTGTTTGCTCTGCTGAACCTAGTTTCTGTATAATGACCTGCAAGCAACCACATAGAAGGCCTTGCAACTCATTTTGTTTCTCCCTCTCATCAGTCGATAGCTTTTGTCCCTCAAGAGTCTGGTGGAGCTCCATCATGATGACGGGAACCAGCTGAGTCACCATAGGAGCTGTCTCGTCTGTAGAACACCGTACAACTTCATTCAATGTCTCATATGCTGCAGTTCGAAGGCGTGATTCTCCAGCATCTTCTCGGTGAGTTACATTGATGAGAGCCTGAACAATATCCTGGAAATAGGGAGTTAGAGGTGACGAGGAGGGTTCCATGTCCTCGTAACCTTGAGCCAGGAAATAAAGAGCACCACAAGCTTTCTCAGCAACATTTGGAACATCTTTCATACTCTGAATCAGAACCGTAATAATTTGTTGGCAATTGGCTTGGGTAATTATGGATGTTTCTAAAGTAGATCCATGGAGAAATTCGAACATTCTCCCAAGAGTCCACGCTGTAGTGTCTTTCACATGGTTATTTGGATCTCTCATCAAGGCAGTGAGCATGAAGTTCAGAGCAACGTTGACAAGAGGTATTAGCTTCTCAGGGGCTGGACCTTCCAAAATGGAGCCAAACGCATAAGTAGCTGCCTCCCTCTGCCTCCAATCTTGTTTTGTTATATTCTCTTCAATGAACGGCATAACAAGTGGGACTATATCATCTCCTACCGTTCGTGCAACCAAACCCAAACATGTTCCTCCGGCCATTGCAATGTTCCAGGCCCCTTCGTCCTGATCTTGATCCTCTTCCTGCTTAAGGAGCGTCTCCAACAACATGGGAACAAGCACTGGAATTGCCTGCTTTATGAAGTAAAAACAAGGAATATCAGAATCACCAGTAAAATCGCCTCCATATTCTTCTAATATATCAATCTCTTCATCACAAATTGAACTCCAGAACTCAATGGCTTGAAGACCAACAGCCTCCTCATCTTCCTTCACAGCTTTTGCGGTGATGTTGAAAATATCATGAATATAAGGAGCAAGTTTCTCGTAATAAGTTGAAGATATGGCAACCAGACATTCAAAAGCAGCCTGTCGAATCTTCACATCTGGGGACTGGGTAGCCTCACATGCAACTCTCATTATGTAGTCACGTTCCATATCATTGGAGAAATTCGCTTGAGCAAATCCTAGAGCATTATATAAAGCTCGAGTAGCAGCAAGCCTTACTTCATTGCTACTCTCAGAAGTATTCATCCCCTGGACAACAGCCGTGAGTATCTTATTTACGTGATCTTGTTCCACACAATCCGGGGAGACTTCTTCACAAATGTAGCCAAGAGCTTCAAGGGTAGCCTGCTTTGTATGTGCTGGAAGTTGTTGAATATTTGACAAGAGAGATCCTATAAGTTCGGGCCATTGTTTATGTGGCAACTCAATACCTGCCAATTTTGCAATAACTTGTGACGCAGTTGACCGAGCATCATGAGCAGGGGAAGAAAGGGTCTTTAACAAGTATGCTTTAATTTGGGACTTTACAGATGGGTCCAGCGACAACCACTTTTGCACCAGCTCAAACTTCCTGTGTTGTTCTTTGGCATCCAAGGCATTCTTTAGGATCAAACCTGCTAATTTACGACTCTCAACAGGCTTCTCTTCGTTAGCCAACTCCCCAGCCAGAGAGAACAGGAAACTAGGAAGGTTTTGCTCTTGAAACTGTTTTAGGCTATCTTCTGCATTCTGCCTTAAAGTGGCATCAACCGTTTGCGCATTCAAGAGAATTTGGGTGACTTCCATCGCCATTCTTATCTGAAAATATTAGGTTGAAACAGTTAAAGAGAGAAAGTTTTACCGCCATGTGAATAAGTTATAAAACATCAACATTAATCACAGAGGCCATAACAGAAGGTTGAAGACAAAAGTCCAAATAAAACAGTAAATAGAAGTTCTCTGAAAGCAAACAAGTCGAGGAAAAAGTGCAACCAGTCCATCTTACGCCACTGTTGGCACTTAGCAATCATTATTATTCATTAGACACAAAACAGGAAAAAAGTAGCCAGCTTCACAGTTCATCAAACTTCCCAAAACCAATAATAGATGTCAAGAAAGAAAGAAAAAATGAGCAAAACCCACGAATGTCTAATCAACAAGGTTTGCACAATTTCGAACAAATATCCAAAAAAAAACACGCAAAAGTGTGGCTAGCACACAACCAACTTATGCAAACACAATATCGATCCAAAACCCAACACTAACTGGGTACTGGAATCGATTACAATTACAGATCAAAAGTTCAAAACAAGATCCCAACTACTCTGCGAACATCATTAATTCCAAAACTTCACTAATCCCTCACCTAATCTCACAGAAATTCAATACCCAAAAAAACTGGAATCAGTCTAGACTCGATCCCCTAACTAAATCCCTTCAAATCCCCAAAATACCCAGAAAACAAGGTACCAAAAGGGTTAAAATTCGTTCTTCGATTCGCCCTACCCTTTCTCACCAACCAAACACAGCCCCACCGGACCAAAATCACAAAAACGACCTAGATCACTGTGAACTCAACACAATAAAGCATCAAAACAATCGGCAGATCGAGAAAAAAAAACCCCAATCGGCGAAGACATTTCTGACAGAAGAATCTTACAGCGAATCGAAGTGGTGGCGAGATCGATCAGAGAGAGAGAAGCGGCGACTCTGAAACCCTAGCAGAGTGGAAAAAGCAGCGACGCCTATATTAAAGCAGCAGGTGGATTTACAAAACAAAAAAATAAAATAAATAATACTGCTATTAGTAGTACTCATAGATTTTGGCAGGGGTGCTGTGAGCCCACGCGACCCTCGGCGCGTGGGGGATTGAAGTCCAGGGCGTGGAGGGTACGCGCGTGTACATGAAGACAATAAGTGTACTGTTCGTGGGAAGAGGATAAAAAATAAAACGTTGCGCATCCAGGGAATCGAACCCTGGTCAGTACCGTGGGAGGGTACTATGATACCACTACACCAGATGCGCTTGTCTGTTTCTGTAACACAGACTAATTTATATTTATTTCAAAATCATTCAGATCATTTTTTACGCGTATCACTCATGAACGATTTTTCTTGGTAAAATAGTTTAGGATGATACTGAGTTAACTATTTAAAATATTTTTTTATGTAAACTTTTTTTGAGATATATATGTTTATTAATTTGAAATGAGAGACATTATTTCAGTTTTACGCCGAAATAAAAAATAGATATAACTAGGGATGCCCAAAGTTAGCCGAATTGATTCGGTTCAAAATCGAATCAAAATTTTATCGGTTTGATTTTAGCTCATAAAATGAAAACCGACAAAAAATTGAGCTGAAAACCGATCAATTTAGACTTGTGGCTCGTTTTAAGTCATCGATCTTTACTAATTGGGCCTAAAAATATTGGTCAAATAAAAAATAAGTCAATACCAGCTCAAAATGTAGGAGTTTCATGAAATTCGGGTTAAAAAAAATTAAAACCAGCATGTTCCAAACTGAACTAAACTAAATTTTATTAGTTTGATTTCGATTTTTATTTTATTAAATTGAATGTGCTGGCGGAATGAAAGGAAGAGTGAAGAGTTAGCTTCTAGTTTAGTGCGGGTGAAAGCCTTCGGATCAGTTTAAAACCAAACGGTGAACAATCTACCTACACCATTAAGATAAAAGGTGTTTTCATTCTCCTGATTTTTTTTTAATTACATCAAATCCAAAATTTACATTTTAACCTGTCCCCACCCTGACATTTTCATTAATAGTATAAGGTTGAAATTGTTGGGGTGTTACCTTGGAGACCACCTGATTTAATTTGTAATGTATCCAAAAAAAGTATCTTTTAAATCATCTAAAAGTTGAAACATCAATTGATTTTGAACATAGAAATTCTTTATCAAAACACACTCATATTTAACGGTCTATAGCTCATAAAATATGGACACCATCACCAAATACACACATATAAAAGCTATTGGCGACCATTTTCCCCATAACCGAATCGGAAATGGAGAACAGCGGCAACGATGAAAGCAACGATGAGGCGGTTCCGGCGGACTCGATGACGGGTTGGATGAGCGCCACCGTCGTCACCGCCTTCTTCGACTCCCTCATTCGATTCTCCTGCGTCAATGTCTCCACCTACGACTGCGACGACAACGACGAAACCGATGTCTACATCACCGATCCTTGCGAGCTCGACCCCGACGAAGACGACGAGGTCCCCGTCTAATTTCTTCCTTCTCCGATCCTCCAATTTTGTATATCTTTATGTGTAATTGAATTGGTATACATGTATTTACATATACGTCTTGTATTATATTTCATTTTCTAATACGAAGCTGATAAAAAAAAAATTGTTTCCCCTTTGCATTTGTGTTTGGTTGCCATTGTGGATGTATGGTCTTTACCAATGTGGTGTTCTTGTTTTTCTTTGTTTTGATGGTTTTTTATCATTATGTTGATTGTTGGATTCGGAAAGTTATTGTATCTGAATTGTTCAGGTTCATAGGTTTATAAAATCACATCCATGTGTATGAGCTCGATGTTTCTTGAGAATCAGAGTTCAAATCCTGGTGGGTTTGATTTATCGATTTATGATTTCTATAAATTTAATACGATATTGAGATATCTGAAGGAGATGATTCTCAGATACGAGAAATTTGCACAGAGTATTTAAATTGTCATGTATGTTATAATGTTACGAGTTATTTGTCACAGCAGATGATCTGTAAAGATAAATGTTTAGAAATATATATATACATAATGCTATTACCACTTTTTCTTTGCATCATCAAGAAGTTGTACATATGCATAAAGATGTAAGTGCATTATAGTCTCTACCCTTTCACTCACTAATTACTCATGTATACATGCTGCAGATTCCTAGTATTAATATATAGGACACAAACACAAGTACTAGTAACAAAGCTTTCTTACTTAAGCAGAGTACTGTGATTGCATCATTGATCTTTATCCTCCCTCCAACAGAGAAGCATGAACACGCAACGCTGAATCACATACAACCTCGCCCTCTTCCCCTTCAACATCCTGCTCTTTTGTATCTGAACTCCGATTTTATTTTCAGGGGAAGCGTTGGACAGTTCCATGGCTCGATTCTCTCCTTCTCCCCAGCTGCAATATGCCTGGCTCATATCTTGATCTTGAATATGAGCCCTTTTGGAGAGGAGATATATAACTGTTTCAATTTGCTTTGATATGTGTAATAAATAAAAAAATTGCTCTTGTGGGTATTGTGAAGTTTTCAAAACTAACATGTCTGGGCTTTTTCAGTCAAATGACTCTGGTGCCATCTGAACTCATTTCCTGGTTTTAAGGTGAGTTGTCTACTGGGTTAGTGTCATGGGTGTTGTTTTCCCAGGATTTAGTGTCAAAAGGACAAATGGTTGACTGCATATTATTTAGAGGACAATAATTCTTTTCCTTGGAACCATTTTATTTGTTGTGCATTGTAATAAACAAATTGAGGGGCTTGTGTTTGGAAATTGATGAATCAACATGGAAGGGAACTTCCATGCTGATTTTCAGGCCACTCTTGGGTTGGGTTCAAGAAGCTAACCCACACACTCAACCTCCATTGGAGACACTCTTGAAGCTCTCTTTTATGTTCTTGCCTCTTTGTGTTGGTGTGAGACAGTAAAAACATTTGCCCCACTTTGTCTTCGTCATTTGTTATCAAATAATTATTTCCATTCATCAGTTCAAATTCCTTTGGTCAAGAAAATGTATACCCCACTTGTTTTGGATAATATAGTCAAAATGATAACTGTAGATTTAACTTTTGTGTTATAATTAGATATTGTTCTGATTTAACTGTAGATTTAACTTTTGTGTTATAATTAGATATTGTTCTGATTTAACCTCCCACTGATGCCTCATGATAATTGTAGATTTAGCTTCTGGTATATTTTTCTGTTGCAAGAGTCATGGTTTAATGGTCAAAAAGTTACTATAAATAAGTTTGAACTGCTCTAACTGTAATTCATTTGTACTATACGATATATTGTAGTTTGATTAGTGTTTTAAAAACAAAAAAATTAATATGATTGATATAATCATGGGAAAACAAATTAGTTCTGATCTATATTATTTCGAAATAATTTTTTTTCTAAATTACATCAATATTCTATCTCCACATAAAACCCTTCCCAGGTGGAAGTGCTCCCTTGAAGACTTCTTTGTGGTAATTTGTTACATGTCTTTAAAAATTTTTAAGTGAGTACATATTTAATAATTAACGCTTGCTTGATTAATTATTTAAGCATATAAACTTAGGCTTAATAGATTTGTGTTCGAGTCACGCTGCGGTATTTACGCATCATACATTTATTCTCTCCCAACCTCTGTTGGACCTCTCGGTGGAAGTCAAGTAACTATATTGTGCCTCATTCTACGTAAGTGTGTCTTAAGACTCTTATTGATACAATAATCTTAAAAACTCTTAAAAATTATAATTTTGGTGTTGTATTGTTTCATCATAATATAGTCGAGCCCAAATCTTGATACACAACATGACGATCAAAAGATTTAGTTTTTTAAAAATTAAACATAATGGTTTAAATACACCAAATCAACTTGGATGTGTTCAACTACACTAACGGTTGCTTCAAACACAAACTTGTGAACCAATCATAGTCACATGATGAAGTCATCGACGGTGTGGATTGAATCGGTGACATCGTGCAGTGATATTGGCAACTTTTGATTTTAATGATAGTTTCACATACCTTCTCTAGGCGTACACGATTCTCACTTACATTCTCTGAAACATAATTATGTTATGTGAATCCCTTAAGTTATCAAAAGTCTCAAGTTGTGTGTATTAAAATAAAAATGATTGTTACTTAAAGTGCGTTACATTGTCATTTGCTCTTACTTTTATCTAATTCATACGAAATCAGCCTATTAATATGAACGGTAAATTGCAATCATCCAATAAATATATGAGTTCTTATGTTTGTATTGAAATATATTTTTACCCAACTTGGGTACTTATGGAAATCATGGATTATTTACTTTAGGGCCCACGTATAAATTCTTTAGGGCCCATACGGGCATGTCCCATTTTATAACCCATCATGTTTGTGATGATCGTTCTCGAATTAGATGTGTGAGAGAGAGAAGCGACGATCTGGCGAGTCTGAAGCAGCCTTTTAACAATCTCAGATTTATATTGTTTTCTTCTTTCAATTGCCCGAAAATTACACAACGATTTGGGTTATTTTTAAAGGTTACTGTAATTGCTCCAATGACGATCGATTTGCTCTATTGTTCCAATTTCGGAGAAAATTCTCAAAAAGGCTTTTTCATGCCGAACTCAAAAGAGACAATCTGAGGAGCTTTCATTTTTTTCCCTTAAATAAATTCTACATTTTTCACAAACCAACCAACCCCTCATTTTCCAAAAAATCAATTTTTAGTGCACCGTCTCTTGAAAAACCTCATCCCTACAAGGGTTTTATAGTACACTCCATAATCAATAATGGGTTCGAATCAAAATCAACCCTTTCCCTATTTTTTCAAGTCATCTATTAAGATAAGTAATGTTCTTCACCTTGCTATGAATCTTGAAAGACAATGTAGTTTCTGTACATGTGTTATCGTTAATCTTTACACTTTACATATGGACAATTCAAATACGAAGCGGAAGCCCATAGTTTTGATACGTTCTGATCCTCCCATCAACCCCTGCAGTCACAATCACAATCCCCCACATATTGTCCGAAGTCGACAAGCTCTTCCACGCGCTCTTCAACAACTTGTACTCCGATTTGCTGCCCGTCATCGCGGGCATCATCTCCTTCTCCCCCGGCGGACAAGCCACCGACCCTCTCGGTAGCGATGCGCGGGCCGGAGGCAATCCCTCCGGTGGAGGGGGTGCCCTGTAATTGTCCCTCTCCGCCGGAGGGCTTGTCTTTTCGGTGAATTTTTTCCACGAGTCCTCTACTGCACTGAGTGTTTGGGCTCGCTCCACCCTTGGCTCGGTCGTAGTTGTTAATGCTGGTGTCCCGCTCCAAGGTATGGCTATGTAGGCATTGTCCGAGAAGAAGCTCTCACACGAGCGGATCTTCTTCGCGCCCGAGAAGCCCCTGTCGATGCCCTTGAAGTTCCAGACGCGGATGTTGGAGTCCTCGTTGGCTGAAACTACGTGTTTCCCGTCCGCAGTGAACGATGCTGCCACATGGCTTCCTCCTTTCATCGGACCTGGTAAGAAAATCACGAGTTATAATTGTTTTGAATTCCACATATGAGTCTGGACCTGATAGGCTAGTCTTTTGGGTCTGAGGCGTGCTTATGAACTGATTTTGAAGTTGAAATGGAGAAATGGATGCTTACCCTTGAATTTGCATATAACCAGTTTGTCATAGAGCACGCGAACGGATGAATCACCGACGGTGATCAGTACTTTTCTGGGGTTCATGGGGCAAAACTGACGAATCGCCAACATATAGATTATTTTTATTTTTATTTTATCAGCAATACTACCAGCGTGAAGCTGAAATATAAAAATACACATTATAATGTTGATAAAGACTTAAGTACCTCAAAACCAGTAATTCTCTTGCTCTCCAAATCCTTCTTCTTTTTATTCATCAAGCTAATGTTAGCTTCCATCTGCAATCGATTATCTGACCCGAACAAAACATGAACACTGTGTATATATTTAGCTGATAACAGTTGAAGAAGAAATCGAGTATTGATCTTTCATATGCTTACATACCTGAGATGTTGATAAAATAACAGTTGCTCGACATTGCTCCTATGATTGCTTCCTGAAAGAAGAAACCACGAAATTTGTTAGTTAGTTAGTTATATGTCAATGAAGTTTCGTCCTCGGGGCGGAAAGTGAAGGCAGGAAATCAAGAATCCGACCTTTCCGTTAGGGCGATATCGCACAGCGGTCACTATCTCTCTCAAATTGATGTAGTGAATGACATGAGAAGTAGACACTTGCCATATCCGAACAAATCCATCGATCGAGCCACTTATGAAGTGATCATCATCCATAGGATTGAAACTCACAGAAGTTACTGCATTGCATCAGTGTTATAACAAAAATTACACAAAATGTATGTAGCAATGCAAGTATTCAATAAGTGCTCACCGTAATTGTTATGAGAAAAAACACTCTCGCATTCATCGCTCGGGCCTCCCACTTTCCACAGTCGGGCGGTTTTGTCAGTAGAAGACGATATCAAATACTGCGACAATAGCGAAACTTTTGTTGTCACGATCTACGGCTATTTAGCTATGTTTCTCTCTGATTCGTAAAGAGAAACAAAAAAAAATTAAGGGATAAGTATAGATAAATACACCAGACTATACAATATTTCCACTTACCTAACCCTAACTAAGATTTGGGTCATTCAAAATTTTTACCCAAAGTTTTTTTTTTGTCTTTTTCACTTTCAAAATAAACATGAGAATTTATGAAACTTAAGTGAATCTTGACCAAAATATTAGTTAAGTATAACTAAGTGAAAATGTGTATAGTTAAGTGTATTTATCCGTTTTTTTCAAAAATTAATTTGAGTGGAAAAAGAATTACAAACCCTTTCTTTAGACCAAGTGAGGTCGAGGACGTCACCAGTGTGACCCTCGAACTCGTGCAGAGGTTGCTCCGATAACCAGAAGACTTTAGGCGGGAGGACTGCACATGCCATTTCGCGCGTTTTCTTCGCTCTCTTCATCTTCTCTTTATTGGAATCGAGAGCGGGTCGATTCATCGGGAAGTACAAACAAGAAGGATCATCCTCGTCAGGAATGTCAGACTCATCGAGCCTCGCATCTTCGCTCACCTCCCAAACCCGAACGATCCCATCACTACCTGCACTCGCCAGGAACTGCCCGTCCGAGCTCCACTTCATCGTCAGGATGGGCCCGTCGTGGGCCTCGAAGTCCTGCCTGGCGTAGACACAAGTCAACTCCTTCACATTCTTCTTGTTGAGCATGGCGCCGACCCTCGCCATGGCCGATTTCCTGCTCGAGAGCGAAGCGAGCTCGTCGGACCGGAACGAACCGGTCCCCTGTTTATTGGGGATTTTCACTTTTGACCCCAATTTCTTCATCCAATTCTTCTTCGTCGATTTGCTCTTCAGCTCAGCCGCGGCGTTCCTCGCCTCGTCCTCTCTCTGGAGGAGCTGATGAACCAGATCGGTCGGCGAAAAATTCGTCTCCAACTCTTGAAGACTGACGATCCGATTCGAGCCCATTTCCCTCAACGATCCAATCTCTCCGCCTCGACCCATCTCCATGACATACTCCATGTTCTGATTCGGATTCTCAAAATTCTTGACCGTGCACACCAAGTTCTTCTCCGACGCGCCCTCCTCTTCTTCGGACTCGTACTCGTCCTCGGACTCCTCGTACGACCGGGAAGAGGTGGACGAGCGGCGGCTAGACGGAGACACGTTTTCGGGGACCACATTTCCGGGGGCGACCGGTTCGGGGGGCTTGATCTCCGGCTCGATGACGACGTCACGCGGCTCCTCCGGCGGAAATGTCCGGCGGAGAGACGACTGGATTCCGGTCAACTGCATGAACGAGAGGCGGCGCTCGTAGACGCTGGAGGGGAGCTTCGTCCACGCCTCGTACTGTAAGCAATTCGACACCGAGCCCATGAGCCTCTTCACGTCGCCGTTAGAGGCGTCGCTGAAATTTCCGTCACCGGAACAGTCGGAATCGCAGTCCGTCGTCGCCGGAGCCAAGTCCTCCGGCGAATCGAAAAATGAATCGTCATGATCATCTCCTTCCAAATTGGACTCCATCGTTTTCCTTATACAATCTTTTCACCAAACAGAGCATATAAATAAAAATCAAAACTTGATTACCGAACAAACGCGAATCGATGAAAAAGAAATGACCCAGAAAAATTGGGGAGTTGGGCTGACCTGGGTCGCCGGGAAATTTCGACGAGTCCCCAGAAAAATCAGATCTTGAGTTTTTTCTTTTTTCCTGCAATGTCCTGTCTTCGTGGAGCGGACAAAACAGATGGTTCGTTGTCAGAGACCGTACGAGGAAGATTGTGACGATGGAAACGTACGAAAGGCGAAACAGGATTGGACTGTCTCCAAATCCGATGTTTCTATCTCATTTTTTTGGTCCGAATTACCCGTATTTTGTCGGTAGGCGCGTAATTGAAAGCAAGCCAATCGCATAGGGTCTTTTTAATTTCTTCACCGTTCAGTTAATTTGTTTTTTATTTAAGTTTCAGTGACCTCTCATTTCTCCACCTATTTTAGTGCACATATTTACAATGGCTTCTCTTCTTCATTACACAACGAGAGGTAGGAATTCTCCACGTCATTGTTATACTGATATCTAGAAATGACATTGGTATTTTACCATAAACAAAATTGAAATATTCAATTCAAAACTTTGAACATTCACGTAACAAAGAAAAAAGCAGAGCATGTAATGTAGGTGAAGAAGCAACCACATGTTTTATCGACACGGTCCATTGCTGGAGCATTAAACTTGGCTTTTCACACGTTACGTAAAGCCACAATACTACACGACCCTATTTTTCTTTTCATGAATATAAAATTAATTTTGTATCGCCACAACAATTTTAATTCAATCATATTAAATATGTGATCACTTAACTGCATAAATTTTAGTATTTTTTATTTTTATAAAATCCAGCCGTTGCAGGCAGTAGGTAACAGCGGTCAGGAGTTTTTTTTCCAGTGGTGTCTCCCCGGGGCCAGGAGGATCGTCGTCGTATATGGGTGGCAGCGGTCGGGAGGGTTTGTTTTGGGCGGAGGAGGCTCGTCGAGGCCAGCATGGCCGTCACCGACCATTCTCTCGGTTCGCCGGTGGTCTCACCGGTAGCCAGGGTTTTTTGCCGGCGGGTCTTTGGTTGTGCAGGTCGATTTTCGTCGGTTTTGTAGCGAGGTCGGTAGATCGAAGAGGTTTTTGATTTTGGGACTTCAACCCCATATCTGTTTCCCTCTTCTAATCTGACTCGTTTACGACGTTTTTCGATTTGCGTGTTTTGGTTGTCATTTTTTGTCTGGCTCATTCGGATATCCCCTTAGGTAATACCAAGACCACCTTTGTGCCATGAGGATCTGAAAACCGGGACACGTCAAGAAACCTAAGAATGGGTGGTTATCGGATACCTCCCGTGGGGGATGCTTGAGGAGCAACGCTCACTGAGGTGTCTGAGCTCGTATGAGAGGACGTCTCCCGAGGAAGGTGGAAGGAATGGTCTATTTTGTTTAGTTTTGTTGTTTTATTTGTGTTTGTGTGTTTCGTGTTGTTTTGGTTTAGTGTTGGAGTGTCCGACATATGTATCCTTTGTTTTATTAGGTTTTAGTTTCGGTAGTCGGTGTGTTCGACATGGCTGTCTAGAGGTGTCTAGAGAGATAGGGTGTATTAAGGTTGTCTTTTACTATTTACTTGTGAATCGTACGCTGCTGTAACTCGATCTTTAGGTGTAGAGTTCTTTCCCTTTCGTGATTTTATGAATGACGAGTTCGCTTTCAAAAAAAAAGCTAATGACGGTAAATAAAAAATACAAAAACGGTAATAGTAATAGCCATTAACGACCCATGTGATATGGGCCTGGTTAGTACTACGAGGCATGTGAGATGGGCCGAGTTTTGTTCCTTAAATAGTGACCACTTATTCTGCTTGATGGAGCCGTAATTGGGCCCTATCCAATAAACATGAGACCAATAGTTCTCAGACGCTGACATTTGAACACATTTATTTTATAATTTAAGACATGGATTGCCATGAATTGAAAACTATAAGCAATCATTTAAGTACATTTTCACTCTCTTGCTATAGTGTTACGCGCGTGATTCAAAGTACAAATTAAATCCATTTGCCTATAATTTGGAGATCATATAAAAAAGTGACAATCAGTTTAAATGCGTATATCTGAATTATTTTGATACGTGAAATATAATTATTTACGAGTTCAATCAATATGCATATGTTCTAAATAAATAATGTTAGACATTAGTCTGGTAGAGATGACCTTATGAGGACTAACATGAAATTAATCGAGAGAAAAAAATATATAAATAATTAATCGGAGACTAATTGGACGAATCGGTAAAATTTTAAATATTGATCATAATGCATAAAATTTAACGATAATTTTTATCAGATTGAAATTTTTAGAATGTGCAAACGATAATGAATTAATGTTGTCTTATGTTTATGATCGTTTAGATCTGGAACTGGTCCCGAACTAAGAATTGAGTTGTAACTGAAAAATCGAGAACTGTAATTGAGGCTTCAGTTTCGATTCTAAATTTGAGAGAACAATTCAATCATGTTTCGGTCCTGGTTCTTAATACCTACAAAACTATTTAAATAATAAAAACCACACCACTTTGTGTTGTCATGTGTTCAGCTCTAATCTACCCACTGTGTTATTATTATTATTATTATTTTAATTGAAAATTTAATATTTTAATTAAATCTTAACATTAGATTTTCACTATTATTCTTATAATTATAAATTTAAAGTTTTTGATTAAAAAATCAGGCTCAATTTAATTTAACCTGACTTATAAATAAAACTTAAATTGAAAATTAAGTGGTCCCAACTGCTAAATCGAACTGATGAATCAAGGTCAAAGTCAAACTGATTACTCATATTATAACAATTTTGAGAGTGATTCTAAAAGTAAGAGAATCAAAAGGTTTAGTTTGGTTTAGTTCTGATCAGTTCGGTTCGGTTCCGAAACCACTCTCACCCCTAACCTACACACAAAATGCAATGCAAGTAAGAGAAGAATTAAAACAAAAGCAAGAGGACCGCAAAGAATAGTGATGACCACTTATCCACAGTCACATGCAAAGCTTGCAAGGAAAGGTTCGGGTCATGTCCCCATTCTAGTCAGTGCACCCCTATTTATGGACACTGATAGTATCGCCTTTCCTAATATATATATTTTTTAAATTCAGAAGTATAATTAATATTCCAACCATCTAATAAATAATGCATAAAATATGTTTATTTTCATTGGGTAGCGTGTGTTTCTCGTAAAGTATTTGCAGAGTATTTCAACCTATTCAAGGTGGAGGCCGCGAGTTTGTAAAAAAATTTTCGTTGCACTATTGCTTATTTCGCTCGTCGTTCTTGGGATGGATCTTGTAATGAATTTGTAGAGAGTCTCAACTCATTCAAGGTGAATGCCGCGAGGTTGCAAAAGACATGTCGTTGCGTTATCTTTTATTTCACCAATTGTTCTTGTAATTTTACAGCTCATAAATTAACTAGGTAGCTGTGATCATGGTGAGGAGTATTTCCTATCATGTGATGTTTTGACTGTTTAGTGTAGTGACAATTTATCTTTGCAAACAATTTTGAGCGCATTCTGGTGTTTTTCAACGACCCTTTCATTCATTATGTTAGATATCAAGGAAAATACATTCTGATTTTAAAAGACTTGCTTCTTCTGATGACTAAATTGAAAAATTATCTTATAAAATTATGGGAATGTCATTTCGAGGTTAGTTGCTTTATACTTAATAATATGTTGCGATTTCAAAAAAAAAAGAATGGTACATATTGGGGTGTGATGGTCCCCAGAAGGAGGCGCCGACCTTACAAGGAAATCTAAATGGCTTGTTTGGCTATTAGTAATAAATACTCTCCATTTTGACTTCTGTTGCTATCTCATTTAATTTGTCGGGGAGAAAATTGATGACATCCTCTGCTCTGTCTTTAATCACAAATATAGTTCGTTTATTTTGTAAAAGTAGTATATTTATTATCTTTTCGTGTTTTTGAATTCAAACCACACCATACCAAAAATACTTACAAGTAAACTTAGCAAAAAGGGTTTTATGGTAAAATGACAAACAAGCAAGAGATTAACTTTTATGTGATGAAAATGACATGTATAATATTATATTTGAATAAAATTTGAAGTACTTGGCCATTTCCAATGGTAAATTAATTAAGGTGAAAAGTAAAATACAAGTTGTTGGGTTAAGCTACCTTCAAATTGCCTAAATTAGATTACTTCATGGGAGAATTTCTCTCTTTAACCAGTATGGTTGATAGAAAAAGGGCATTTCAAGACTATAAGAGAAAAAAAAAGGCAAAAAAAAAAAAATGCATTGGTTTCACTGCATTTAATTTGCAAGGGTACAAGCTTTAATTTGCAAGGAAGTAAATAAGCTATAAAACTAATGTTCATAATTGAACGTAAAATATCTCTAAGAAGACATCGTAACGGTTTGAGTCTCACACTATTAGTGTAGAAGTTTAAATTTTGAATCTCGTTGTGATCAAGGTGGAGAAAAGTTGAAGGATAAATTTAGGCTATGATGTAATTCAATAAAAAAATCAATGCAAAATTATAGCGGGTTCGGTGGTGAATTGAAGAAACAAAATCACTTGCTAATGAACGAGCATAACATTGATTCGATCCCACTAGAAGATTAAGAAGAAAATCATTGGTAAATAGCAGTGTTGTAAATAGCGGTCTTCGTGGTCTAGAAAATCATTCAAGCGCAACGTTGTAGCATTTTGACTGTTTTGAACTCGGTTTGAGCCGGTCTGTCCAAACTAATTAATTTTTTTAATAAAAAAATAAAAAAATATTTTTATTACATATATAAATTAATCTATATTATAAAAATAGAAAAATGGAACTCATGTCCATTATTCCAGTGTCGTGCGTGCTACATCTGCAACTTAGTAAATAAATAGGCTAAGAATATGTAATTTGCAATTACCATAAATTAGGGTATGATTTGATCGAACACACTAATCGGAATTGGGCCGATATTCGGGCCCACAACGAATCACCCAGCGAGACCCACGGGCGATGAACGGCTGCGGTTTTCCCAATCGGAGAGAGATCAAGATCAACGGCCGGATGTGGATATCGCAGTACCTAGAAAACGACAAAACAGAAAAAGAAAGAGGGGGGCCCAAGTTGGTGCGCATTATCGGATGCGGTCCCCGTCAAAACTGGAGCCAATCACGTGACGTCATCGACCCCTCAGTTTGGCGGGAATTTTGCGATCAGACGGTCCTGGATTTTGATTCCTTCCTTGCCCAAATAGCACGCGCGTGTAATAAAATATAATTTATCTCCCCTGGGCCCTACAGAACAAACAACGCATCTCCACCGCTCATCGAAGCATCGCATTCTCCGATCCCCCAGCGTCGCGAGACACGTTTCGCCGCCGCAGGACGAGCGCAGCGTCCTTATTCTGCTCCCGGATACAGACGAACACCACCCGCCGTTAGCCTGATATGGCCCACATCTGACGGCTTCTGTTCGCCGCCACTCCCCACTCAAAAAATTCTATCCTCTACGGCCGAGCGTACGTTTGTACGTCTTGTTCTCGTATTTTACTTAGATCCGAAGAAAATCTTATAGCCTCTCGTCGTTTTGTTTGTTTCGGAAACTCGATTAAATGATTAATTTTAAAAAATAAATCGTAATAATGAGTCAAAAACTGGGGACGGTAGATGGAGGCCACGTGTAGGGTCTCCGGAGGGGGAGGCCCACGTGGGTATGATTAGGTACGTTGATGATATCATAGTGGTTTGTTGAACCACGTGGCCCATGCAGCGTGGTTGATGGGTGGGATGGTGGGTCCCGCTATCAGTCAGCATCATGATTGCGGGGCCAATCAGGACCGTCGATGAATTCGCTCGTTGTGGAACAGTAGATGTGACAAGGACACAACTGCTGTGCATGTGAATGGTTAAAGGTCTGTTTGGTTATTTGTGTTTTTTTTAATCGAATTTGCAAATCGCAGTTGATGACGGTTAACGACAGTTTTATGATCTTCCGGTCAACAAAAGTTTCGTAATGTCTGTTTCTGCGGAGAAGAGACCAAATATTATAAAAGGAGATGTAAAGTTTTTTCCTCGCACAATCTTTAGCTTTAAATAAAATCGTGGCTTATAATTAAACATATATTCACTTGAATTGATAAGTGGATACGTATTTATTTATTTATTAAGTAATATGTGTTAAATTAGTAGGTGAGTGTTTATGAAGTCATTAACTAGAAAACACGATAGTACGGAAAAACCCAATTGCTTAAAATAAAATAATGAATAAAACTATAATGAGTTAAGTGATTAAACTATTTCGACTACTTTCATATGCAGATGTGTAATTAATTTGTTCCGGTTGTCGGTTTGTTCGACGTGGTTGCGTGGAGATATCCAGAAAGGTAGAATGATTTAAGACTGTCTTTTACTGTTTACTTGTAAACTGTACACGGCCGATGCTCGATCTTCGGGGACGGAGTTCTTCCATCTCGTGATATCAATAAACTTCGGTTTACTTTTAAAAAAAACTTGTTTTGTTACACATGCACCAATTTATTATACTAGATCTCATTAGTGTATGTAACTTTTATGGTAGATAGTTCAAAGTTGTATAATAATGTGATGGAGAATATCCGAACGTCAAATCACCAAATCCCGAACATAATATATTCTAGGGTCCAGGTGCTTTGTCGACACGTCTGGTCCTTACTCCTAAGATTGTATGCTTACAGGGATGATAACAGAGCGGATTAAGAGAGAATTTAATAATCGCATCCCCTGCATGTCAAATCGGGTACAATGCATGGGTTCGGGAATTTCTGTCACTCTATAGAAAAAAATGAGGAAGGTTCGAGCGGGTTGAGTGATCATTTTCTCGTACTTAATTTGTCATTTTTTATTATTCATACTACTCTTCACACACCTGGACCTCATAACTATCGTACTACTAACTAATCTCAGTTAGTTCATAATTGATTTAAGACGCACCGTTTCATAGGATGCTATAATTGCATGATAACTGGAGATCGAAGAGATTTATTGGGTCATAAATGGGTTGATGGTGAATGATTATTATTAGAAGCCGTTGATAATCATTAATCTCTTGCAAATTAACGGGAAGTCCCACCTTTGATCAGCCATATGAGAATGAAGTGAAAAGAAAGAAAACGAGCAAATGACGGAAATTGAATGATTAGAAGATATTATCATTTTAATGGGATCAATCCTACCCATTAATTGCAAGAATCAGATTGGCTGATTGAGGAATTAGTCAGGTTCAAATTAATCATTTAATTAGTTGGATCATCAATCTTATGATTATCTTCTATGTGTCACAACAGTTGTCTTAATTTGAATGCTATTACTGACATTGCAACTGAACTCATAAACCTTTGGTATGATTAACATCAAAGTTCCATACAAATTCCAAAATAGTTTTGTTGTGTTGTATCAAAAGTTCATTTGTTAAAAATTGTGTATGATATTTGTTAGAGTAAAAATTATAAGGTTGTACCTACAAATTTGTGATAGATATAGAAGATTTAGCTTTATGGAGTAGGTAATTTAAAAAAAAATAAAACTAGAATCTTAGAGTTTTAAATTATTAATGCAACATTGTAATGTAAGTGTATAGAACTTTAAAATAATAAGTCTTAGTCCAAACTAAATAATTATATTATATGACTAGGAGCAGTTAAGTTAATGAACTCAGCATTCCATGAGATGTGTTGAAACATGAATTACCAAAAGAAAATAAAATAAAAAAACAAGAGTTAACGTTGTTAGAGTAATGACCAGGTTCTCTTGGTCAGAAAAAGGATAGAGTCATAGAGCCCAGAAACCACAACCCAACAGGATATACGTACACACACACAAAGTTCCACAAACTGAATTTAAATAATAGAATAAAAATCTTCTAGTATTATTCTCCACTCAGAAAATAATATTATTATATAACCCAACCAAACCAAGCTCCAAAAACAATTATAAATCACAAAAAAAACTTATTAAAGACCCATCTCTGTAGTGTGTACAGTACACACACAGCACAACCCATAAAGCAAGCTGATACATCCACACACACACACAGATACACAAACATACCCACACTCTCTCTCTCTCCAAAAACATTCCTTTTTGCCTGGTTTTATATCAAGTTGTGAGAAAAAGCTGTCCCTCTCTCTCTCTCTCTCTAGCTCAATATTACATATTTTCTTTGATTTCTTGCTCCTCCCAAGAACATAGATCACTACTACTACTATTCTTCTTCTTCATCATCATCACCATCACAAGTTTTAGAGTTCATCCATGGACACTGCTCAATGGCCACAGGTAGGAGCTAGATCCTCAATTCTCTTCTTTTTTTTCCTTTTTCTCTCTCATGGTTTCTTTTTGTTGATGATCTTTGTGTATGTGATGTGGGTTTGTGAATTGGGTACAATTTGTATTTGTTGTTGTGAGAAAATGAAAAGGAGGAGAGATGTATGTGTATGTGTGTGTGTTCATGGGTGGAGGTGCAAAATTAAAGCAGAAGTCCCCACTTAGTTTTTGGGATTTAGTTTTTATCTCTTCTTCACAAACACACATCTGTTTGGTTGCATATACTTTATATCTTTCATGTCATGCATATATATATAGAGGAAAGGAAATGAAATGGAAAAAAGAAAAAGGAAGAGGAAAGAGCTTGTGAAGAAAGTAGGTAATTTTCCCTTCTTTTTAAGCTTCTTTCTGATTCTCAAAAGTGTCAAAACCCTTGTTTTCTTTTGCTTTGTTTCTTTGCCTGCCATGTACCTCTCTTATTCTCCTCTTCCTCATTTCTTTCTTTCAGTGCTTTCTTTGTTTTGTTATGTTATATGATCTCTAGGTTTTGATCACTAAAGCCTAATTCCATGCCGGCTTCTTCTTCTGTTTGTTGTGTCGGCTTCTCACATCTGAAAGATATGATGAATTCAATCACCATGGCTTACATCTAGAAAATATGAATTATATATGTTTGATACATATTGTGTTATATTGTTGGTTATACATACATAAGATTATTGTGAAACCCTTTTGTTTGTCATGTCGGGCAACGTCTCACATCTGAAAGATGTGAATTCAGTGTTGTCGGTGGCTTACGTCTAAACGATTTGAACTCAACTGTCAAAGTCTTACATCTGAAAGATGTGAATTCTGTGCAGAGATGTGTGTATATTGTATGACATGAATTTGGTTATACATATGTATACAGGAGATTGTTGTGAAACCCTTGGAGGAGATAGTGACAAACACAAGGGGGCAAAAGGAGGGAGGTGGGGGGTTGGATGTGAGGAAGAGTAGGGCACAGAAGGAGCAAGCAGTGCTCAACTGTCCAAGGTGCAACTCAGCCAACACCAAGTTCTGTTACTACAACAACTACAGCCTCACACAGCCCAGGTACTTCTGCAAGACATGTAGAAGGTACTGGACTGAGGGTGGCTCCCTCAGGAACATCCCTGTTGGTGGTGGCTCCAGGAAGAACAAGAGATCCAACTCCAACATCTCCAACTCACACACCACCACCACCACCTCCTCTTCTTCTATAATCACCAAGAACACCAATATCATGATGATGACCAACAGCAACAAGCTTCCTGATCTTGTTGTTGCACCACCAACCCTATCCACCACAAACCCAAAGATCCATGAAGCACCAATCACCAGTCATGACCTCAACCTGGCCTTCCCTCGCCAAGATTTCAGGACAATCTCAGACCTGGTGCAAGACAAGACCCACATGTCATCTTCAGCCTTGGAGCTGCTCACTGGGATCACAAACTCTAGGGGGTTCACATCATTCATGCCCACCACCTCAGTGCAAGACCCAAACTCAGTGTCATCACTCTACACAAATGGCTTCTCCTTGCAAGAGTTCAAGCCAAGCTTGGGGTTTTCTCTGGATGGGCTTGGGAGCAGCAGCTATGGGGGTGGTGAAGGTGGTGGTGCAGGTGGTGGTGGGAGGCTTTTGTTCCCATTTGAGGACCTGATGAAGCAAGCTCCAAGCTCAGGCAATAATAATAATAATAATAGTAATAATAATGATAATGGAGGTGGTGAGCATGATCATCATCATCATGATCATAATCAGCAGAGTAGAGATCAGCAAGCAGATCATATTTCTACAGGAGGAGGAGGGTATTGGACTGGAATGTTGGGTGGAGGGAATTGGTAAAGAACATCATGACAAAAATAATTTAATCTTTTTTTATTTTCTTGGGGTTTTGAGGTTTTTATTAATTTTAATTTTCTCATATGGTGGGTGGTGATTTGTTTGGTTTTTATTTTTATTTCTGATGAGGATCTAACAGAATATAGGATTAAACATATGAGTGGTGATCTATTTTATATTATTAGCTTCATTTGCTCTTCTTACCTTAATTAATTATTACTCTTTATGAATTTTGAAGCTCATTTTAGGTTGTTTGATTTTCACAAACTGGTGTGTAAAATTAACCATATAAAATGATGATCAAGAGATACCCAGATCAAGCAAAAACCCATATACTTTGGTTTTCAAGTTTAGGGTTCACAAATGCCCTTAAATCATTACTTTCCTATGCATTGTTCCATTGGTTGGCTTTGCTAGAGCTACTAATTATTAGTACAAAGAAATGTATTAATTATGTGAAACTTTGTATGGGTCTTTCCATGAATCGGAATCGGTAGAGCTTATTTTATTATTTCTTACTTATTTACAAATGTTATATATATATCCTCTTATTGTTTACCATCTTTCTTGATTTTCCTTGCAGCATGATTCTTGTTGAAGAAGAGCTAGCATAGTTATTACTGAGAGATGTTAATAATAATGATATATGTGTAAAAGAGAAAGGTCACTTACTGTTTTTCTATATCCACACTACTACTTGCAGACACTTTCTTGCGTTTTCCATGTGAATGTCAATTATCATTTCTTTCCTTTGTTTTCAATTCATCACTTGTATTGTTTTTCCTATTAATATTTGAGAAAGATCTGACATTCACTTCTCTCTTTTATTAATTGCTATTGGGACCCGCAAAACATTCTCCTCGGCACCTGTGCACTAATGCTCTTCACTGTTTCTATCGATCTATCATCTATTCATATTTTTAGTATATACATATAATAAATATTAAAACATTTCTATTATTTAGATAAAACATCATTTTAAAAATATTATAATATCATTCTTTTTCTTCTTCTTGAAAGCAAACCGAGCAATGTATTAAACATGTAATTCGCGATCTGAGAATTACAAAAAGATTCAGAAGGACATCTTATGCTTTAAACTCTTAATCTGAATTACAAAGAGCAAATCTAGCAAGTTCGTGAGTGGTCCTATTATTATTTTTACGAGTAGATCGGATGAAGATGGAAAAGCCAAACTTTTGAAGTAGGTGATACACTCAAAGATGATTCCTCTCTAGCCTATTACTAATTAAAGAACGACTCATAGTTCTAAAAACCACCCACGACTTGACATTTCTGTTCAATATCATCCTTCTTAATTTGATGATAAATGTATATTAATTTATTCAATAAAAAATATTTAAAAATATATATATCTGATTAATTCTGAGAGGTTCTGACTAGGGCTTACTAATTTTTACAACGGTGAAATTTTTTACGCGAGTCACTAAACTGTATAAGATCATATAAAATTATGATTCACGTGTAAAATTAAAATTGACAAGCAAGAACACGAAGGTATGGGAGGCTGAGATGGTCAATTTTCTATACTAATATACAGTGATAAATGTTGGGAAGATAGAAGGAAAGAGAGAGGGTAATGTTGGTCTAACTTGTAGTGCTCTCATTCTCATATTAATGCTATGGAGGTCTCTTTCTTTTGCCATAATTAGGACTCACTTCAATGCATCACCACTCGATTGTCTTCAATTCTGTTTTGCTTTCTGTATGGGAAATTAGCCATTAATTTAATACCAAGTGAGCCTGAGCCCACCCAACTTAATGAATCTAATAAATGAGCTCCTAAGTTGGCAACGCAATGTCTTTAAATTTCCTCTTCTGCTCTCCTGAAAATCAAATTAGCTTCACTCAGCACGCCACCTTCTTATGGGAATGAGAGGCTCACAGAAGCAACACCAGATTTGGAGGTGGTGATGATGACGATGGAAGTGCCATTTTTTTGTATTGTTGTTGTCTGGTTGGAACAAACCTCATTTGGGTCTTAATTATTTGCCAAGTAACTCGATTTATTGCATCGAACACCGCATGGATTCTAACCGGTCCGAAAAAAACCAGTTGAACCAAACTTCATAGGGTTCATTTTCGGTTTGGGTTCTCGGAAACACGACCGAGTTGGTTCAATTTGGTTTAACATGACCTATTTGGTTAACCGACCCGTGAACAGAAAATAGTGGTAACAATTCTGCTACTGTGAAAAACATATGCTATGGAGACTCATTTTAAAGGTGGAGTCTGTGGGAAACAGTAATAAAATTGACATAATTGTTTCAAAGACAAGAAGCCTTTCTGGTTCAGACATTTCCTACAATGATAGTTGTGACCATTGGATTGAAATGACAGAACAATATCTGGTTGCCAAGACAATGTTTTTAATAATCAGAGTGAACCAAACTTGAAACAAGCTTCACTGATCTCCATTGATTCCGAAGATTCGGACCTTGTGCATGTTTGGGAACTTTGCAACCACTAGAACGAAAACCGCTAGTGTGTTAAAGAGGAGCATTGGGTGTTGGTAGTTTGTAGTATGTGAGGCTATCAAATACCTGAAACAAAACAAAACATTTCAATTCATGGTGGGATTTGTAGGTTTTAAATCATTTAGACGTATAATCATCATACACGTTTCAATTCATCGAAGCATGACAAATAATGTGTGAAGCAGCTAACAACTGCCACTATAAGGGCGGACAATATGAAAAACACTCCATCCTACCAGATAAGTTTAAAGCGGAACATACTCATGATGAAAAGCAAACAATTGACTAAAGACATGGACGCTCCAACTATTTCAAGGACAATATCATGAAAATATGATTACAAAAGCAAGCTCCTGTTGGAGATACCTTTTCTTCTTTTGACTGATTAATTGATACAAAATGAAAAGGAGAGTCAGAAGCGACACTCAAAATTGAATAAATAGCCCAACAATGAAGACTCAAACATAATGAAAAATCCACATAAAAGGAAAATTAAGATATATTTCCACCATGCCACATAACAAACCAAAGATACTGATTGCTGAACAGGAAATCCCGTTTAGCTTGGTTCTACTAGTTGAAAAGACGTCCTTATTGAGTTAGATAAGTGATGCTGGCTTTAAATCGATTTAGCCTTGTACAGCGGATCATCATCTAACAAAGGGATTCGAACAAGCTAATGATATTTCTCTCTATCCTGAATTCTGGTAGTTATTCCGAGCCTAAACCAGAACGAACAAACATGGCAGTTCCTAATTTCAACAGCTATTATTGACCATGTGACATCCTGATCTTTTCCTTTGACAAACATAGATAGCTTTAATATTCTTTCCTATCATATGCAGAAGAACACGAATCAATATTAGCTTTGGTTTTAGGTAGGGATTAAATCAATATTTACTAATATATATATAGACCTTATTCTGATGCTTTTCCAACCATTATAAACTGATCCAATGATAAACATGCCAAGAAACCTCAGTCATACGACAAATTCTACATCGATGCCTGCTGATCCCGTAGTCTATATGGCACACAAAGTGCTGCACTGGTTTGTTAAATTAAATACCTTTCATAGTCAGTTACTAATTCTGAATTTTAGGAAACTGTCTCGAGCTCAGAAATGAACCTGGTTATTTTCTAAAAAGTAAAAACAAAACACTAATAGTAAAAGCAGAGATGCCTTAACATGTAAAACTGAATACACTCTCAAGTATGCGCCCAAGGACAGTAAAATGCAAGTACCCAAAGATTTTGGGAAACAACTACGAGCTTCACAACAAATGGAGGTAGAAGACACCAAGTGCAGTTTTCAGCTAAAGAAGACAATCGTATTCCATGTCAACCCAACGGGCAGGGAAATATACTAAGAGCGGGGATGAAGTTGAGTACTTACAGCATAATCGGAACAACAGTCAAGAATTTCCTGTTGCGTGTGAACTGCTTGCCGTTGTCTACTTGCTCCCACCAAGTCAGCCTATTGTAGATGCCCTGATCATCAGCAAACGGCGTTCCCTTCTTCCAGTGAAAGCAGTGATACGTAACCTAAAGTAAGAGTTCAGTGGGCGATCATTAACTCAACTACTAGCCAGTGCCACAACTATGATATATCCTATCAAAGTGAATCAAAAACATAATTTCAGAACAAAATGAATCAAACAAACTCCAATTTCATAAAATAAGTTACCGGGCAAAGTTCACATAGCTCAATGAGGTCAAGATCATACTCTTAACATAACACATAAGAGTAATCATATCAAGCAAAATGAGATACACTAACTCCAAATTTGGTTCCTTATCTCTACATCATAAATTCATTTCAGTTTAATTATATTTTCAACAGTAACCCCAAATTTGATCCATAACATGAAAGTCTCTCAACCTTATTCCTATACAGAGAACGAAAATTAGGTAAAATTCAACAAATACTGATCACATTCCAAATCAATGAAATTAAAATTAGGCAAAGTTGAGAAACCCTAGAAAGGAAAGAGAGCCCTTACGAGGAAATGAGCTAGGTGAACAATAGTCCAGGCCGTGCCATGGGAGCAACCGAATAGTGAGATTGCAGCGAACCAGGCGAAGAAGAGAATGGAGATGTAGGTGGTCCACACTCCTGGGTACGTGAACCACTCGGTGTTCCTATTCAGATCCGTCGGCGGCGCCGCCGTCACGTACATTCTCAGACTCGCCGGCGATCCCGATCCGGCTACAGCGACGGTGAGAGATGGTCGGAGTCGCGGTCAACGATTCATCAGCAAGCAATCAATTTCCCAGCTACAAGATGGTGATGAACTGATGGTGATGCAGAGAAGCTGAAGAGAAGAGGAGAAAGAGAACGATTAACATTGTTATGGGCCTGGGCTCGGACTCGGGCTTGTTGGAGGATCAATACGGGCCGGAGGTGTTGTGAACAAAATTGGCCTGCTGGCTTAAACAAACTTGTGCTTTGGGGGCTGTTCACAATTCGGTTTTGAGACGGTTCGTTTCAGTTTTAAATTAAACTGCTCAATTCTGTTTTAAGAAAATGAAAAACGAAATCGAACTGGTAGAGTTTGGTTCGGTTCAATTTTGAACATGTCGGTCTTTAGTTCGGTTTGGTTCGATTTGTTATGAACCAATTTCATGAAATTTTCACATATTTTTTTTCATCAACGAATCAGGAAAAGCCCCTATTATAGACCGATCTTCAGGGAACTGTGTTATTGGTCTTTTAACCTGAAAAACTCGTATGTACCAAAATTCGAACTCAAAATCTCACATACATTAGTGTGAGCTCCTCAACACTTGGCCCAACATGAGTTGAAATTTTCACTTAATATTTGAATTATTTATTTATGTTTGGATTTACTTTGAACTAGTTTTTATGAAATTCTTACATTTTTGTCCGATTTTAACTTATTAGTTGATTTTTTTTTTGTTTTATCAATATTTTTAGGCCCAATTAAATAATGATCGATGATTAAAACAAACAGCATGTCTAAATTGACCGGCTTTCAGTTCCGTTCAGTTTTATATTTGTTCACCAAAATCATACCAATATGCTTTAGGTCGGTTTGACCGGTTCGATTACCTTTTAACACCCTCGCCCACTTGTGCTACCGAAGACTGGAGTTGACACGCGCGTGGGAGGCACGTGCCGAGCACGTCGTGGAGAAGACAAGACAAAAGGGAGTGGAGATCCACCCAAAGAAACAAAGGGGCAATAAAGACGTAAAGGTTGTGTGATTACGTCAGGCGAGCATCACCCTATCTGACAGGAGGGTGACGTGGCAGGAGCAGAGGAGGGGTTAGTGGTCCCCAGTTGGGCTTGAGCCCCTCGCGTATGGGGTGTGGTGAAGTGACCGGTCACCGACTCGGTTTCAGGAAAAGGCGCCTGAACCGGCCGGCTCGTTGCCCCCACTATCACCGGCACTGCCTCAAAATAAACGCCGTCGATTTGACGCGTCAGCCGGTGATGGGTTATCCGCCACGTGTCCAGTCATTCCTGTGGATTTAAAGATTATTTACAGCGGGTTAAAATTGACGAGTGTTTGGATGGAGAGAAAAGAAAAGGGAATGATGTGTAGGGAGGAGAGTAGACATTCTCAGTCTGTTTCTGCTCTGACGCTCCACTTGACATATGGTCCCTTCCTGCTCAAGCAAAATACAAACCAGAATTTCAAAATACACACCGTTTCATCATTGCTTCATTACTGCTTCTATTACATTGTTAAGTTTCATTTTGGGATTCAAGATTCTTAAATTTACTTTACATGCGTGGTTGGTAGCCACTTTATAAAATGTGTGGAAGTTTCTTACATGCGAATTTAATTTTTTCGAGTGAAACGGTCAAATGTGCTTTAAATTGATTCTGAATCTGTTGAGATCGATCGTTGCGGTAGTATTGTTGATCGAGCACGGAATGACAGATATGTAAGTGAATCGTTCTGTTTGGAGATTCAAAGGTGCGAAGAAACTCCCGAACAATAATGTACTGTATTTGAATTTTAGCGATATGTTGTCTGAGCATAACTTTGACATGTTCACTGTAAAAATATAAATATTACATTATGTAATATAACCTAATTGACACATTGTTAGTGAATCACATAAATTATAAATTATGTTGTACTTGTGATTGCTTAACTTTTTATTATGTTTCATCGATCTCGTAAAACATATGCACAATGAAATGTTATCTTCCAGTTATAAAGCTACATCATGAGTCATGACACTCGTAACTGTAAGTGATTGAGATCTTACAATAATATTTCATTTGAAAAGGAAGATAATATAAAAATATTCATATATTTATCAATAACTCATTTCAAATTCAAGTAGTCTTGTACATATGCTATTTGGCATTTCATAGCCTCAAACTCTATCCTAGTTGCACTATTTGATAAACTCAAATTGGGGTAAAAATATAGTTTTGCTTGCTTCAAATTAAAGTGAACAAGTGAAGAGCTGGAGATGAAACACACTGTACATCATGTATCTATACATTGTACTATGTATATATGTGTAAATTATGTGGTGACCCAGTTGCCTTGTCAGGCAATCAACAAGTCACATTCTCCACCACTGTGGTATTTTCACCACAAGTGAAAATTGAATTATGAAGGACAAAAACAAAACCAGTTCTTGTATGTGCAGATACATATAAGACACCAATTACTGAGACTACATGAAGAAGAAGAAGAAGACACAGAACAAGACTAGCAAATAGTGACACATCTTTACTAGTTTCATCAGAATCAATGTGTGTGACTGAATCACCTGTATAGTAATGTTAGTGTAATAGAATGGACACTATCTTGTTTTGATGTCTGTCTTGTTCACCCCCATAATACAAAATATTGATTCATTTCATGCAGTCCAAGGCACATCTACACAGATCTATTAAGCTTGTTCTCTTCTTCCTTTTGTTCCTAGCTACATCCTTTTCAAAACATACATTTTGTTCCTTTCAAAAAAAAATTAAATTTTGTTCCCTTTCTAGTTTCTATACTCATATCTTTTGTATTTAGCTAGTTATTTATATTTTGGGATAATTACCAAATTTGTTGGGTAGTATCCATTTTTGCAAATAATTTTGCTATATTTCATTAATATTGTGATATTAGAGTAGGACTTCCTTATATTACTGCTGATGAAAAAAATTGTGCAACCAACTGAGTGTTGCCCCAGTGATTTGGGGCATACTCGCTTCCTTAGACTCGGGTCTTGAGTTCCAGGCTCAGTTGGTACCCGGAGGAGGAGGCTATATATTTGTATTTAATATGTTTGCTTGTTTGTTTGTAGTTCTGCTATTGCAGAGTTTTCGCTTGTGTGCGAGGTAGTATGATTGGTATGCGGGTTTGGCCGAAGAAGCTTGCATCATGTGTTCTTTATTTAATCATAGAGTCTCTCCAGCCCTTCGTGGTGGAGGTCATGACTTTCATTATACGTATCGTCATGTTTCAGTATGTAGGTTACCATGTACAGTTGGTCTATGAGTGCAAGGATTGTCCCACCTACTTTGTTTATTTAAAAGAATAAAATCACCTTCATTTCAAAACAAAAAAATAAAAATAAATTGTGCATTATTTATCACGTGCAATTCATGTGACCTTCACTGTTTTTAAAATGTCTTAATTACCCCTAAATTAAAAAATAAAAATAATTTTAAGTTATTAACATGTATTTATTTGGGGATGAAAATAAGTATTTATTTATTTTACATGTAAAATTAAAAAAATGATCAATTGAAGAGTATTTGGGGATGAATAAGAAAAGATAATTTCACAACAAAATGTTGTTATTAACAAAATATGTGACAACTTCTTACAAAAGTAAACTACACACACCTCCAAAATTTGCAATTATCTTTTTTTACAGCTTCGAAACCATATCATATTGCTTAGTTATTGATATACAACAAGTCAAAACTTACAAAGTGAAGAGGAAAAACATAATAATAACTCATCACAAACAAAATCTTTGTCCTAATTCCATAAATGGTGCATCAGATTAAAGGAGAGGGACAGTGAAGAAGCTAAATCTAAGTATTGGATTTTATTTTAATCCTCTTTTGGGAGGCCGTTGACTTAAAACTCTCAACGGCCATGATGAAGCGTGTGATGTGTCATGGAGACAAAATTATAAGGTGAGCTTTTAAAAAATGAGAATGAAAATGATGAGTTTTTATGAGGTTATTGGATGGGTCTCATTCATTTTCTGCACACAACACTATGATTAATATTTATGAGAGATAGATATATATAGTTGATATTGTGGTGGTGTGGTTAAGTCAATATTCTCAAACTTGAAGGCAAGATTGTGTATGTAATTGTGGACCCTTGTTTGAGTCGTGCTGGGTCCAAAACACCTTTGAGTCTCTCTATTATGGCCAATAATGAATGTCTCATAAACCTTTTTAGGGTTGGGACCTAAAACCTTGGATTCCCTACACTACACTTACATATATACCCACAACAACAAAGTTGTGTGTACATTAGGCATGCATTATTTGGATATTACATTTGATGAAATATTTACTTCACACTTAGTTTGTGATTGAGATACTGACTAATAAGTTTGAATTACTTATTGTTCAGTTTAAAGTGTATTTTCGCCATCAATCTTTGTGTGATAACATAAGAAGATGAGATCTCATGTTAAATATTTTTATCAGTTATTATTGTGTTAACGGTATGATACTTGCAAGATGTCATGTTTGATTGGTGAGATTACGAGACCTAATTGGCATAAGTTTTTAAAATGTCTCCCCGCTCGGTGTAATCTCGGCCAGGTTAATGTGCTCAACCTAGATTGTTCAGATTGAAACACTTATTGAGTTACTCAATTTCATCTCTTAAGTTTGGTTATATATATATCACGTCAGACTCAATCTTATCAATTAGGTTTATTTATATTGTTTATATACACTCTTTTACGTTCAAGTTTTTTCCATGTGAGTTTATTTACTCTCAACACTCCCTTCTCACGCGGGTCGTAATTCAACAACTTGCAAAGCAGCGGAGAGTTACAAAAAGGCGAGGCCCGCTAGCACCAACTTAAATTGACCAACTCTATAATATCATATAAAATTATATATCATGTCAGACTCCATACCTGAAATGTCAACTTTGTTAATGAGTTTGTTCCTACCCTTTTCATACTCCATTTTATTATTAATTTTTCTTACTATATTAGTTTTATTCATAACTGCATTTTGTTCAGATTATGATGCTTATCCTAAATTATTCGTGCGTCACCAAACATTACGATTCCCAAAGAAGGACAGCAAAGCTTAATTATTTGTGTTATCCTATGTTTAGCGTGAAATTATATGGACAAAGTAATAATTATTGAATCCACCAAAACCAACATAAAACACAAACATTCTTGCTTTAATTGGAATATAACAGCTCAGCTCACTAACACTGATTGGACCGTGAAAAACACAAACCAACATTCCATTTTGTTGACTCATTGGTATGCTCAATTTTGATGTTTTCTACAATTTAAATTATTAATCTAGGACATGTAACCCGAACAGATAACTCTGCTTTGTAAGAATATCAAAACTTGTTCAATTAATTAGTGATCAAATCTTCATAATCTAATACTTACGATTGAAGTATCATATAAAATTTTAAAAATTAAATTCTATGGTAAAATACTTGTTAAAATGAGTATTATTCTTTATTAATGCCCCTCTCATTTTTAATAATTGACTAGTATGAGGCTGAAATTGTTATATTGAATATCAATTCTTTTTTATATAGTTTCTTCTTCAATTATTTACAAATCGTATGATATATTTTTATTTGGATATTAATTAAAATATAATAATTAGTTACTTGGCAACCGAGTCCACAAAGGTTCACCGCCCAAGACCTTACATAGTTACATTACATTATACTAATCGGAATTGCTAAGGTGCGCTTGAAATCTATTTTATTTTTATGTTTGTTCTCTTGTGGCGGCGCAAATTAGAATGATTCTTGGCTCTTGCAATCCATGTAGGGGTGTAAAAAAAAACCATCCCGACTCGAAAAAAAATTTAAACTAAAATTTTATTGGTTTATTTTCAGTTTATAAATTAAGAATTGATAAAAAAATCGAGTAGAATCGAAAATCAATTGATTTGGACACATGACTTATTTTAAATTATCGATTCTTATTAATCGAGTCTATAAATATAAGATCTTCATAAAACAAGTCAAATAATAAGTTAAACTAATAATTTTATGAAAATTCAATTGAAAATCAATAAGTCAAACGGTATAAAATGTGAAAATTCCACAAAATTCATTTCATAGAAAAACAAAATAAACTGAACCAAAAACTAACATATTTAAAATTAAATTGAATCAAATTTTATCGATTCGTTTCGATTTTTATTTTCTTAAAATTGATATAATCGGTTCAGCTTACCGAACCATGAACATCCTAATATTCCATGTGTTTAATGTTTTAAAAAGAACCTTCACTGTCGGTTTTAATTCTTGTAATTAAGAAAATTAAAACGAATGATTTTACTGAAATATGTAAGAAATAATTATATGGTTGTAACTGTATGTAATTAATTATTAATTAACCATGTCATCATTACAATGAGATTCTTAAAAATAACGTGTAAATATCAAATTATTATTTCACATATTCTATTTTCTAATCATTCAATATTGATATTAATTCCATGGAATAATGAAAAATATATGATGTATCATCATCATAAACACTGATTATTAGCAAAAATATTTATTTGTGGAATACCCTATTTAATTACAACGATTCTGCAATTCCAGTCTACAGTTTCTACTCCTCAACCTAATAATTAAAGGTTTTATTATTTCGAGATTAACCTTTGGAGATTATTTGCATTGAGGTATCACCATGCAACAGGAAAATTAACTTTCCTAACAAATGTATTTTTCTGAAAATAATTTTATAAAGATATTTGAAACGTGGGAATTAAAATTTTAAAATACAAAATATTGAGATGTAAAAATAAATAATTTATCCGGTAAAGTGGAAAGTAAAAAACCGTGATTATTATTTTATCAACATTATATTTTAATTAATTAAATAACTTTCGCTTATTTTAGTACCTATTGTTTGATAATGTGAGGAATTAGTATCTATTATTGTTGCGCTTGAGTCGGACTTTCATGTTTTGGTGAACCAGATTAACGGGAGATTTATGAACCAATTTCTATTGGGGATAATTATTCGTAAATTTTTCTGCATTGGTACATAATTATAAGGTAATTTTTGTTAGAAGATCAGTTAATAAAGTCGCTCATGCTTTAGCTCGAGTGACCATTTTTTCGACTGATTTTGACTTCAATGAGAAAATGTCTCATCGATATGTCGTTATTATGTAATACTTGATAGGTGATAATAATATCACATTTCTAAGTATCAAACAAAAATATAAAAATTCGAACAAAATAATATTTTAGTCAAAATAAATCAAATCTTTATGTAATATTATTAATTTCATACCAACTATTGAATTACATGTGTCATTTAAAAGACTTTCAAGCTTAACTTTAAAGACTATTATTATGACACACTTTCAAATTTTAAGAGCCATACTCATCTAAAAAATAATTTCAAGTTTCAAATAACATCTCTTACCGGTTAAATAAATATTTAAACAACACTAAAAAAAGAAAAAAATTAATTCCATAATAATTTTAAAATATCATATTATACATTATCGTATACATGTTGTCACTAATTGCAAGGCACATTTTTCAACCACCAATTTAATGGTATAACCGCACTTAATGATTATACACAGTAATTTATCATAAGCTAACCATGATTTATTTTATTACTACCAAATCTATGTCTCTTAATTCCGATAGTCTCAAGCCGACCACTTTCACAGTACATGTTTCTATACATTTCTCACAACACTTATTTGTTTTTATAAAAACAGCTTTTGTTTCCACTTTCTGTCTCAAGCCATCGTCACTTCTCCTGCTCGACTTGAACTCACTCTGCTTTGCTTTTTCTTGCTTTCTCACCACAGAAGGAGGAGAAGAAGAACAAGTATTGAAAAATATCATTTTTATTTGCTTTAATCATAGTGCTGGTGCTTTTCTTTTCCTATAATCTCCCCAGAAATTCACAGAGCTCCTGAGCCCTGAGCATACCCAAAAAGGGCACTCCTTCTAGAGTGGGTTCTTGCAGAAAGTGAAAGACATTGCTTAAAGGAGCTTCCTTTATCTGTTTTTCTGGGTGTTATGAGCCTGTGATCGTTTGAGTCAGGAGCGAGTTTGGGTTTGTGAAATGGGTGAATCGGCTGTGAAGAGCACTCTCAGGCGTATCTGCTGTGAAAATGGCTGGTCTTATGGGGTTTTCTGGAGATTTGATCACCGCAACTCCATGTAAGCCCTCTTCATGGTTTTAGACCTTTTGTCCTGTAGATATTGTAATATCTGATATGGGTTTTTGCCCTAGAAGCTAACAGTGGAGTTCAATTAACTTTCTAGGTTTGGTACATGAATGTTGATTTTTTTTCTTTAAATATCTTTGTTTACTTTCCTATGATGCCAAAAATTTCACTCTTTTAGAGGAAAGATGCTTGAAAATGGCTTTTTGTCCAGCAATTTCATGGTTAGGTTTAGTGAATTTGATTCCTGCCCAGTTGTATTTGAGGACCAGGTTGATTTACAGTTTTGGCATATGGGGAATAGTTTCTGTTCAAGTTGGGGGATTTCAATTTGTACTGTTTGCTGCTTACTATATATAACAGTGGTGTTGAAATGGTGCACAGGTTGTTGACCTTGGAAGATGCTCACTTTGAAGAGCAGATGGGGACAATGCTTGGAAATATGCTTCTACAGGTCCACATGCTTGGTGAAGGGTATGTGTGCTCAATGGCCAGATTCTTCCTGTTTTTGTTTAGTAGATGATTTTATAAAAATATCTCTATGGTCATGTCATTAATTTTCTTGATGTGAAATCCTTTGTGTTTGAAAATCTTAGGCTGGTTTAAATCACAGAGGATAACTCTCATAGGGTTTGTTTTTATGGAATATAGGATTATTGGTCAATCTGCTTTCACTGGGAAGCATCACTGGATGTTCTCTGATGCCAGTGGGGAGTGGGATTCTAGTGATTCTTTTGGAAATCGAGATTTGTTCCAGGTATTTTTTTCTTATCTTTATGGCTAAGAGGACAGACAGTAAATTGATTTGCTATAGATGTAAACAGCAGTTTGTGTCAAGTAATTTGTTACTCATGCTGTAAAAGTAATAGTATGTTCTTGAATTCTTGTCCATTGATATGTACTTTGGTTGTCTTCTACAGGGTGACTACGAGATTCATCGCCAGTTTTCTTCTGGGATAAAGGTACTTTTTCTACTTAGGAAACACGGGTTTGATTTGAAGAAATGTGACGATTACCATGTAAATGACAGTTGAATCCATTTTGCAGACGATTGCAGTAATCTCTGTGGAACCAATGGGAGTCGTGCTGTTTGGATCTACCCACAAGGTTAGTTTGGGAGCGGATGATATCATGCTCTATTTTGTGTAAATTTAATCTGATGGCTTTATGACGAGATCACGCTAGTCTTAATTCCACACGAAACAACTATTTTCATACAAATTCTCATAAAGGAAAATATTTGCTATTAATGCCCTTTTCAATGATACACATGCTCAACCTTTTGTGGTCATAGTTTTAGTGATTAAGCTGAAGTTGACCATGGTCCTGCTTTGTTGCAGATTCTGGAGAGTGTGCAATTTTTGGATCAAGCAAAAAGATTGCTCAGAGAAATGGATAATGTTGATGCACTTCACCCGTTGGAATATTTGCCCGCCTCTTTCAACAACGACTCTAGTGATTTTGGCGGACTGTTTGCTTCTTTGATTTCATTTGGCAATTCCTTTAACGGAAATCTCGGATCTAGCTATGGTGATATCTCTGATGTGTTGTTAACCAATGAGCCAAGTACTCAGTTCCAACACGTCTTACAATCTTCCTGTCCTGTTGCCACTGAAACCCCTTGCATTAGCAATTGGAGCAGCGAAGGTTCTGTTTTGACTTTACACGAATCGCATTTGCCTTCCACTGTGGTGAATATTCAGGGAGACTCACCATTCACTTCATTACACCTCACGGGAGGATTAGTTGATGAAGGTATGCCGGATGGTTCCATGACAGATCCGTCTAAATGCTACATGGTGGACAATCTTTCCGAACTATTTGCTCCCTCGCCAGAGAATAGCATGAATGAAATGGCAATGACAATACCATTGAACAGCCATCCGTCACAGTCAACTGGCGCTTCTGTACTATCGTCTGGTCTCATTGGAAGTGATTGCTTTATGGACATTCCAATTACACATCAACCTAACACAATCAACAAGCTAGGAAACTTTCATGATGCAGGAAATGATCTTTTTGATGGTTTGGGGATGGATTTTGGGTACACGCTAGGCGAGGATTGCTGGGAAGATATTGTAGCACCTGTAGTGAGTAGTGGTCAGTCAACTATCAGTACCGGTCTATCTGAATGCATCTCAGGATTGGGTGCTGGTCCCATTAGTGGCCCTCGTAAGGGGTTATTCTCTGAGTTAGGGCTTGAGGAGCTTTTGAATGGTATTGGAAATTCTAGTTCCGTGACTAAATCCAGTTCAGTAGATCAATTTTCCTCTACTAAGAGGAGGAGAGTGGAAGGTTCATCGGTGGATAGCAATCAAGTTCAATTGCCTAGCGTGTCTACGCAGCTTGCATATAACCTGAGCAAGATAAGCAGTGCTGCAGAACTTAAGAAACTCGAAGAGCCTGCAAAAGGCACCAGGAAAAGGGCTAGACCTGGGGAAAGTACTCGACCAAGGCCCAAAGACCGTCAGATGATCCAAGATCGTCTTACTGAATTGAGAAAGATCATTCCTAATGGCCACAAGGTACTTTCTCTTGCTTTAATAGGTTAATATTTTGAACATGAAAGAATCGGATGCAACATTTGATATTGATTATGTGTAGTGGATCGCTCATTAACTAAGGAAATGTTGACATGTTGTATTATGCTTGGTTTGGCAGCCTAGTATTGATGTATTGCTGGATCGTACAATCAAATACATGCTCTTCTTGCAAAGTGTGACAAAATACGCCGACAAGCTCAAACAAGCTGATGCGCCAAAGGTAACCAGAATGTCTTGCATTTTAAAGATTTTTTTAAAATTTTTTTTGGTGTTTTGTCATTTCAAGAGAATAACTAACGAGCATGAACCTGCAGATGATTGACAAAGGAAATGGAGTGGTTTTGAAAGACAGCAGCCGGGAAGGTGGTGTTACATGGGCATTTGAAGTTGGAGGCCAAACACTAGTTTGCCCAATTGTAGTCGAGGACCTCAGTCCACCTGGCCAGATGCTGATAGAGGTATATAAGGAGAATGTCTTGAAAAAAAACTCGTCATGCTTTGTCATTTGAACCATTAGTTATAATTGTACTATAATTTGTCCGTTGCAGATGCTTTGTGAGGATCATGGATTCTTTCTTGAGATAGCAGACATACTCCGGGGCTTTGGCTTGAATATCTTAAAGGGAGTGATGGAACTTCGAGAGAACAAGATATGGGCACGCTTCATTGTTGAGGTAAACATGAAAGAACAGATTTTCAATAATTAATTCGAGAATGCTTTGATGTCCTGCATAGGATATTTAATATGACAACAATTCATGCTTATGCTGCTTGACATTTGAAATATTGCCATTTTAGAGGTTTATAAGAATGATATTGCACCCCAAATCCTAATCTATTTATTTCTCATGAAGAATATTGTTTTTATCATCATAGGCAGACAAGCATGTAACGAGGATGGATATATTTTGGTCCCTTATTCAGCTTCTACAGCAAACAGCTACTAGTGGGATCGATTCAACTAACCCTCATAGTAATGCTGTTGATCACGGGATTCATGTATCGAAGAATAGCCAGCAACCTCCACCATCATTTCCTATCAGCTTGGCTGAGACTCTTCAATGACGAGTATGTGGTAAGGGTTTCAGAAGTACCTTGAGCATTTGCATGTAGAGAGCCTGCTATGATGGGTTTTCTGGATGTTCAAAGCCGCATATGAGAAAAAAAGAAGTTTCTGCTTTTTTTGGAGGGAAATGGAATGTGCATATGGTTGATACATTAGGATACACATATTTAGAGCGATGAAACACAACGACGATCTTTCTGAACATTTCTCACCCAGTTGAAGAGTGAATCAGCAAGAAGTTAATTACAACCGGCATGATTTATGTTTTGAGTTTTACGCCTTAGAAATTAGGAATGGTTACATTTTTTTCACTGAACTGTGTTGGTTCTTTCTGTAACTGTCTATAGCTAACCTCAGATTTGTTTCATGGCCTCTCTTGGTTGCTCATTGACATAAATAATGGAAGTCTTTGTTTTCTTTGTCGTCCATCTGTGTGAGCCTATTTTCAAAGTGCATGCAGGCAACATAAATGATAATAGAGAAGCAAGTCTTAATCTAGCTTAGTGTTTCATGAGGTGCAATCACCAGTTGCCATATTCAAGCAAGACAGTTGTTGTTAATTCTACCTAGGATTCATTGCCACATGTTAATCTGTGATTGGAGAAGAAAAAGGTCAGAGTCAGCTTTCACTAAGCTGCATTGCAGGCCTTATATAAGTACTGTATTAACTATTAAGTATGTGATAGTCTGCCTTATGATAATTGAGTTGGCCTCTCAAACCAGTGCATGCAGTTCTGGCCAATTAACTGAAAAACCACCTTTTTTTATGAAAATGGAAGCTTGTCAAGTCCTTATCAATGTCATGACCTAATTTGTCTTGCAAAAGCAATAGCATAAAGTTAGAGGAGCTGTATTATAAGTACTTCAGGAAAGAAAGAAAAAATGGGAAGGCCACTAACTGTCCATGCCCATCTTAAACAAATGGAATGTTTGTAAGATTCATAAGCCTGTATTGGGTTCTCCACTTGGATTGAAACCCACCAGAAGCTTTACTTTTTACAGTCATGGACAAAACATCTCATGGTGATATAAATGATATCAAATGGTTCTGATGCAGTTTCATGAACTGTGGGAGACCTTTAGAACCACAAGGACAATGGTGATACCTAGATTTTTTGAGACACAGTATTTTAAGATGGTGCTGAATCCTAATTTTCTTATCCATGGGAGAAAGTGAATAAAGGAAATGATTAACAATGGAAAAAAAAACTAAGTCACTAGGTGATGACACATCGACTTTACCAGTTAGGTCACCAAGACTACATATTACCTGTCTTTGTCTTATTATGCATTGCAGTTTCTTTTCTCCAACATGAAAACCCTTTAAATACACGCACACACTTCAGTCATATTCCCACAGCACTGGAATTCAAAACTCCTTTTTTTCTCTTCATTTCAGCAAATCTAGTAAAAGATAAAATGGCCAGTGGCATAGAATGGAGAGTAACAATGGCTGATGGCTCAACCAAGAACTTGGTTCCGGAATCGGGGCTTATCACTAGGGCCTGTAATTTCTTGAAGGGTCTGGTTGCAGAGCTGGTCTTGAAAGTGTGGAGGTTCTTGAGCAAAGCATGGAGGTTAGGGGTTGATGACCCAAGAAAAGTGGTCCACTGCCTAAAGGTGGGCTTGGCTCTGTCTGTTGTGTCACTGTTTTACTACACAAGGCCATTGTATGAAGGTTTGGGAGGGACAGCTATGTGGGCAGTTATGACAATTGTGGTAGTTTTTGAGTACACTGTTGGTAAGTTTTTGAACTCCAAATTAAAAATAAGGCTAAAAATCAACATGTTTGGACTCAAAACCATGTTTTCATGTATTATTGCAGGTGCAACAATAGGAAAAAGCTTGAACAGACTGATGGGGACCTGTTTGGCTGGTTTTTTAGCTCTTGGTGTCCATTCTGTTGCTAGTCAGTTTGGGTTGAAACTAGAACCTGTAATTGCTGGTGTCTCAGTTTTCTTGTTAGGTCTGTGAGCACTTTGGGATCTGTATTAGTAGTGATCATTGGGTTGATGTGTAAAAACTGACCATTACTTGTTAATTTTGTTTTTGCAGCTACTGCAGCAACATTTTCAAGATCAATTCCATCGGTGAAGGCGCGATTCGATTATGGAGCTATGATCTTTATCCTCACATTCTCATTGATTTCAGTATCGGGTTACCGGGTAGACGAGTTGTTCACCATGGCTCATCACAGGATCTCCAACATTGTCATCGGGACATCTCTGTGCATTTTCACAAGCATGCTTGTGTGCCCCATTTGGGCTGGTGGAGAGCTCCATGTGCTCATCACCAGGAACATGGACAAGCTTGCAATTTCCTTAGACAGTGAGTGGCTACACTTGAAATGAATCCATGTTGCTGACTTTGACTTTGTTTTGTGTCTGAGTCTTATTTTTGGTAATAACTCTCATTCAGGTTATGCCACTATGTACTTTGAGGATGGTGAAGCCTTGGGTGATGAAACTGACCAAGAAACAAGGAAGAAATTGTTGGGATACAAGTTTGTGCTCACTTCAAAGACAGCTGAAGAGTCTCTGGTATGTTGCATCACCAACAATTACAAATAAATGTTTTGTTAAAACTAGTGATAAATACTTGAAAAAATTGGAATGCCTGTAGTTTAGTGCAAAAACTTGCCATGAACTTGTTTTCTCTTTTGCACCGGTAATTACATTGTTACCAATGAAGTGAAAAAATGAAAATACCCTTCAAATTTAAAATATAAAAATTACATGTAAATTTAACAAAAACATATTTATCATCACAAAATCGTACCTATTTAATGTTTGTTTTGACGGAATTTGACAATCTAAATAAAAATTTGCAATACACAAACGCTTATTGTAAAAGTGAGATACTGCATGGCCAGGTTTTGCAGTTTATCCCATGAAACTATTTGTCCTTCTAATGCACTCGGAACTTGGTATTGTTGATAATAGGCCAACTTTGCAAGATGGGAGCCGCCACACGGCCAGTTCAGCTTCAGACATCCTTGGAAGCAATACCTCAAAGTCGGTGCATTGGTCCGAAGCTGTGCCTACTGCATAGAAGCTCTCAGCAGCTGCATAAACTCTGAAAACCAGGTAACTTCAAGTTCATTACATTTCATTGCAGATTGTAGACTTATTAGAGTATATATTTCTTATCTGAACCTTTTTATTTTAATGACAGACGCCAGAGCCCATCAAGAAGCTCCTCAGCAATGCCTGCTTGAGAGTGAGCTCCACCTCTTCGAGAGTGATTCAAGAGCTGGTCATGACCATAAAGACAATGAAGAGATCAGATACAATAGGTGTCTTGGTAGGGGACATGAAAGTTTCAGTGCAAGATCTTCAGAATGGCATGGCAAGTCTTCAAGAATCGTTCGCGTCGCGATCAGAAGCCGAAACAACAGAAAACAAGGAGCTGGGAGTGGATTGTGCAGCAATGGGGAGCGTTCCTGTGATGGACTTGATCCCGTTGGTGACTTCAGCTTCTCTGTTGTTTGAAATCGCTTCGAGGGTCCAAGACATTGTTGAGGCCGTTGAAGAATTGGCGGATTTGGGTGAATTTAAGCGAGTGGAGGATGAGAAGGGTGATCAAAGTCAACAGTGTAGTCAGATTTTATCTTGCCAAGAACCATGAAGTCCCTTTTCACAGGGTCTGAGTTCTTGTGCACTTCTGTATTGTATTGGAATTTTTACACTCCAACAAAGGACCTATTTGAATTAATCCATTGAAAACTTGAATGTATATTCACTCTTGTTCACTGTTAGAGTATAAAACTATAATTGGTCCTTCAACTATGAGCTTAAGCTTTTAGTTGAGTTGGTCCTCTAATATGGTATCAAAGCTTGTACCTCGCGGACACGAGTTCGAATTCCAAGACATGCAAAAATTTATTTCTATTAAAATAAAAATAAAGATCACAAAAATACTTGAAATTGGACAATGACCCAAATTTTTTTTCTTTCTTTAAAGTTGTGGTAGGATCACAACAATACTAAGTATGAAATGCCTAATTGCATTCAAGTTAAACTCTTTTATTGAAAGGGTAATCGCAAAAAGGTGTGCATTAGGACACTTTCGTATTTCTCATTGGGCATGACAAAAAAACCTCAAATCCGACAGGTACTTGATTAACTTGCTCCGATCGAAACAGGTAAAATCTAAAAAAATCGATTGCGTGTTTTTTCTCGGTTTTTTTGTCGGATACGGGTTTCCCAATTTTCGACCCTTACTCGTACCATATAAAAAAATATGAATTTATATTATTTTTTTAAAAAAAACATTAAAACAGAGACCTCTTCTTCACCTATCTCCGATGGACCGATTCACCTCTGTTAAATTGATTCACCTCTGTTTGGTGTCGGTGATGAGTCGTTCGATTTGCTATAATATTTTGGGCTCTGTTCCAATGTGAACGACTTGGGCCTAAAATGACTCTTCGTCGGCCCAAATTCACTGGTCCGTTGCCTATACGTAACCATCTACTTCTTCTTCCTCTCACTCTGGTTTCTACTGCTGGAATTTTCTAGGGTTCTTTTCTTGCTCACAAAGTCTTTATACTCAGAATTGGCTTGTTTCGGCTGGTACCAAATACCCTAATTTCATTTGTGAGTCAAAATTGATTCTCTGCTCTTTATGAAGTTTAATTGCTCGGTTTCCTTTGGATTTTTACACGTTTGCTCTATCATTTGTGTATTTACTGGTTATGATAGCTCTGTTTATTTAATCTAGATATTTGCAATCATAGTCTGTTGTGAATGTCACATCCCAACTTGTATTAGATAAAATGATGCTCAGATATAGGAGATATAGCCTGACCAAAGCAGGGGCGTCCCTACCATTAAGCGAGTGAAGCCAACGCTTAAGGCCCCAAACTAAAAAAGGCCCCAAAATTATACAAATATATAATAAGAGAATTTGTTTGGTATATTAAAGTTTTAGAAACAACT
>JAYMTP010000115.1:0-46199 GCA_036897365.1 Geranium brycei
ACGGAGACGAGGTGAAGATATGAGCGCTTTCCGGCATAGATCTGGTGGTCGGAGCTTCTTCACGACTCAAAAATTTGACTTTTTCGGTGTTGGTCGGTGCTCCCAGTGTTAGTCGGAGCTTCGCCGATTTCTGGCTACCGATCGTGTTGCGTCGATGGGACGCAGCACCGTCCGGTCTCACCTGTGTTGGGTAGGCCAGATTGAACCAGGAAATTGTCAATTTGAACCGATTCAATTATGGTTGGTCCAATTGAACCGGTTCCTTTTTTATCGTAGGGTTTTTGGATATCTCTATTCTCATTGTATTCTCCTTTTGCCCGCATTGCTTGTAATTTGCTTTCTGTCAATTTAAATTTATTGCCGATAAAAAAAATCATAGAAACATGTGTGTATAATAAGAAAGAAGAAATAGATGGATGATTCGTATAACTCTAGGAGGTTTTTCTAACAATGCAGAGAGATAAACTTGATGTTCTAATTTAAGAGAAAGAGCCCATTTGTGTTTCTTGTACCTGAACTGCAGAAACATGTACATGTAGTCATCGAGATCCTTCCTCTCACAGAAGAACTTATTGATCCATAGCAACCCTCCTGGCCTCAGAACCCTATCCCAATCAAACAATATGAAATCCATCAACTGCAGGTCCATCCACTCGTCCATGAACCCGCTCGTGTGGATCACATCCATCTAGTTGTCAAAGAACGGGAGCCTCTGGTTCAGAGTCACATACATGGGAATCAGCCCTCTCAGCGCGATCATCTCCTTGAACGGTGCCCCCAGATTGAGTGCAGTCGAGACTATCGTCACGTTCTGCTCTCTCATTCTCGTTGCAAAAGTCCCCGTTTGCTGGCATTTTCCACAAGGACTCGTTGATGGGGTATGGCCTCTGGTAGAGCTTGGAGGCTCTGGTCAGGCACCTCCTGCTCCAAGTTCCAATCGTATTTGCAGTGGGAGCCAATATCATAATCCATGTACTCCTCCAGCTCCTTCTTGTGCAAAACGCCCGATCATGTTGTGCACTCTCTCACTCCAGTACATGTTAACCTTCTCAACCCTGTTCTCTTTCGGGGTTATCTATTTCCGATCACAAACGTGTTAATCAACGGCTCTAAGTTTCTGATCCCTCCGGCCTTGGGAAGGCGAATCTGTCTCAGAGAAATGTGGGAGCTGTAAAGAGGTCTAATCACATCTTCCTCGAAGAACTTCTGATACTCCAATCTTGTACTGTTAACTTGCCTGTCCTTCTCGACTTGTTGCACTTTGGATTCAAGCTTTTCTTGCAAGTTGTCCATCATTTGAAGAACTTCCTCGACTCGATCAGACAAGGCTTGTATGTATGTCAAACCCATCCAACTCATTGTAGAAATGGGCACATATGTCTTGGTTGTGCATGAAAAATCCAGCGGAGTAAAACCTGAACAGACCGGAGACACTGACGACAAGACCTCCCAACATGATTTGGAGCCAACTCATAATCCTTGTCAATCTACATCACCTTAACCTCCCCATAATCTCGGATTTTCTCTTTTCTATATGCTTCATTAAATAACATATATAAATATATTACTGTCACCCAAAATACAATGTTAAATTCAAATAAATAAATACTTACATATTCCATTTTTATGCAGGGCCGGCCCTAGCCTTAAGGCACTTAAGCACCGGCCGAAAACCAGCTAGTTTATAAAAATATATTTGGGCCTGACACGACAAAACCTTTAAAAGCCCACAATTCAAAAAGTCCATCACCTATAAGCAAACTAGCAAAGCATAAAGCATAGACTTAAACAAAATAGCTACTTTAATTGCAAACTTATAATCACTTATGTTTAGTGGCTAGAAAAAAAATTTCATAACTACTTCCTTTTCTAGTGATCTAAGCTTTATGTATTTTTTTCCATTTGCTCTCTGCAAACTCTTCCATTTCTTGAGCATTATTAGTTCAATTTCATATAGTTGATTATAATTTTGGTTTTAGTATTTGCAATTGGCTATTGTGCCATCAATTAAAATCTAATAATCTCTCATTCTTATGCATATATTGATTGCTTTTACAACTTTTCCGTCACATTTTCTTTAGTATAATAAGTTCAATTTCATCTACATAGTTCATAATCTAAAAGTTCTTGTACAGTTTACATTATTGTTGTCTCAATCTTAACAACACAGAGAAACCCAAAGTGTGCCATAAGTAATATATGATATTAACTACATGCTCCTCTATTTTCAAATACTTTACTAATTTTAAAATTATTCAATTATGTATCTTTATAATATCCACTTGCTTGCACTTCCAAGCAGTGTGACAATATATTATGTACACTCAATAATGTTTGTTACATGATAATTTTTGTTTTTTGTCCGATATTTAGGTGGAAAAGTTCTCGATTCCTTATCGAATGTGTTTTTCATGGCATTTTAAATGATAGTTCGATTTGTGATATTGTCATTAATGTAATTAATTCTTAAATTTTTTTGGTTGTGTTCATATTGATTTTAAATTTTAAATTTCATGTTACTATGGTCAACTTTACACCAAAATCACGTTGTCACGGTTAACTTTCAATTTGATCAATTTACCACAATGAATTATGTTTTTTCGTCAATTTACTCATGAATGTGTTAAAACTAACGGGAAAGGGGGCGTTTGAGGTCATGTGCAACAAATTGTCCTCAATAAGTTTTTTTAAAACCATTTAATTTAGTGAAATTATAAAAGATAATGTGCACACGAGCTCCTATTTCTCAAAATGTCAGAATTACCTTTAGAATAATAAAATTAAAATGGCAAGAGAGAGACATGAAAATGTTTGGTATGGCAATCCCCGTATGTTCTTCCTCCGGTATGTGCTGCTTGTTCGTTGCCGTTAACTCAACGGCTTCTGTTTTCTCCTCAAGGTTTGGCAATGTACTTGATTGAGCGACTCCTGGGAGAAGTCTGAAATAAACGATAGTTCATGATTCGAACCCTGACTGAGGCTAGGACTGAGAAGAGCTAGACCACTTGCGCCAGCGGGGATCCTCTCCATTATTCAAAGTATGTTCTATACAATTCTACCTTCTTTAATTAAAAAAATGAAAGCACGTGGGAAAACACTTGCAAGTGGGGGCATGCATGACACGTGCCCAGAAATGACTTGTCCACCCGGTAAAAGATGCACCAACAAAATGTTGACTACCCACAGCATTTGTAATGTATAGTTGGGTCTTAATTTGTTGTGTTGAATGAAACCTAGCTTGTTGCAGCACGCTATGATCTGTAAGCTTTGGATTTCAAAAATCAAACAATAAGAACAACTCAATGAAACCCCACCAGTCGAGGATGGAGATCGGAGAAGGAAGACGAAAGAACTAGAGAGAGACTGGACAGAGCCTTTAGGGTTTACAGAAAGTTTAGTTTTATAATGAAATTTTCACCTAGTCACAATTTTCATCTCACACCAAATAATTTGGCCAAAATGATCATGTGGTTCTTCTTTTTTGACCAAAATTTTCAGTTTTCTTACAAAACTTATATGTCGTTTATTTTTCTTTCATGAAATCTTAAACTGCTAAATCAAATTTTTTTAATATAATAATAGGTTTTGTTTAAAATCAATATAATAATGTAGTCAAATTGAAAAAAAATACTTTCATTTACATGATAATTTACTTTTTACCGACTATGTAATGAAAATTTAGAATTTATTACATGAAAATTCACTAAAGATTTATTTTGAAAAATATAGATTTCAAAATTAATTAAATCAAAAGAATGATAAATATTTTTCTTCAAAAAAAGAACGATAAATATTTTAGATTGATCATCATTGGGTTCATCAGATTATATATTTTGCTCTTCATTATCATTGTCACCATCATCGGGGTCATCCTAAGAATATGTAACCGTAAGGATGTGTCCGAGGGTACGTCAAATTAGGTTGGTTAAAATTTCTATTAATTTGAACAATGACTTAACCCTGATCATGACCAGTGAACATCGTTTGGTATAGAAAAAAAGTCAAATCCTAGTTGACCTTTTCCGATTTTGTCTAAACGGATGTCATTTTGTGGTTTGATTATCCTAAAATTTGTTGACATTCTTGTGTACATGTATGAACTACTTAATGATTTTGAATGTTTGATTTTTTTTAATCATACATAGCTTTAAAAATAGGTATGGTTTAGGTATTTGAGAGAGTTTACCTTACTTGACCCTAAACTAGTACTTATAACATGTTGTAATGTATTCGAGAATTTTTTTTGTATGTAAACGTACAGATGTGACAGGGAGTACGTCGAATTAGCTTGGTGAAAATTTCAATGAATTTGAACAATAACTTAACCCCGATCATGACCGGTGAACATCACTTGGTACAAAAAAGTCAAATCAAAGTTGACCATTTTCGATTTCGTCTAATCGGATTCCATTTCGTGGTTCGATTATCCTAAAATTTGTTGACATTCTTGTATACAACATGTGCGAACTATTGAACGGTTTTGATTGTTTGATTTTTTTATTAACTATACCTAGTTTTGAAAATAGGTATGGTTTAGGTATTTGAGAGGGTTTACCTTAATTGACCCTAAACTAGTACTTGTAACATGTTGTAATGTTTTCGGGAAATTTTTTTGTATGTAACCGTACAGAAGTGGCGGGGAGTACGTCAAATTAGGTTGGTGAAAATTTCAATTAATTTGAACAACAGCTTAACCCCGATCATGACCGGTGAACATCACTTGGTACAAAAAAGTCAAATCATAGTTGAGCCTTTTCGATTTCATATAATCGGATGCCATTATGTGGTTCGATTCTCTTAAAACTTGTTGACATTATTGTATACAACATGTATGAACTATTGAACGGTTTTGATCTAAAAAATTATACTTAATTTTGAAAATATGTATGGTTTCGATATTTGAGAGGGCTTAACTTACTTGATCCTAAACTAGTACTTGTAATATATTGTAATGTTTTCGAGAAATTTTTTTGTATGTAACCGTACATATGGTGATTACGTCAAATTATTGTGTTTGGCCACTAGTTTGGAGGCTTATAATTTATCCAACGACCAACCCACAAGATAAAACTTATTGATTCATTTTCATGATATCAAACGGTTCAAATATCCTTATTAAGAGTCTTTTTATCAATTCTTGTTTAGATTATTACCATAGGTTATGTTTCACATTAAATATGTTTACTATTTAGGTTAAATTATTCTCTATATAAAGAAATCTCTCTTATAATAAAAACAGAAGCAATATATAAATAATAATCATAATCATACAATCCTATTTCTATCACGGTATCAAAAGACATTTTCATCCTTAATTAAGCTTCTGTCCAATTTATAATTATGCTCACTCGTTAGTCTTGTAGTTTTAGTGAGTGTGCCGGACATTAGTTGAACTTATTTTGTTCCATACATTTCTTGTTTCTTTTACATTTGTACTTGGTTTTTGCCTTTATGCCATCCGTTTCAAGTCTGAGGTTCATCTTATATCATACGTCTCAAGTTTGATGCCCATCCACGTGAATATTCTTATAATTCGAAACATATCGTAATTCGAACTTCTATAATCTGAAAAATATTGTCTAACTCGGACTCTTGCACATGAGTGAGAGCATCAAAATATTGTATATCAAAGAAAAAGAAGAAATAACAAGATATATCTACAATGTCATAGCGTCAAAGCCATAAAGTGCTTGTCTATAAATGCCACAGAGCATACATATCAATAAGTATTATTCAAACTCAAATCAATATTTTACAACCAATTTGGGTTTGAGGGACTATTTAAGTATTTCATATTCAACTTAGGGAAAAATGCAAAAACTCTCCTTATATTGCTACAGTTTTGTAAATAGTCTCGCCTTACGCTATTTTTATTACCAAAAATCCCTCTTAACTTGTAACTTATGCACTGTTAGTATAAATCCGTTAAAAAAGACAAATTACAAAATCCGAAATTAACCTTCATAACAATATAGTATATGGAGATTCTTTCCAAAATTACAATAGTTTAAGGAGAGTTTTTACAATTGTATACACTAAGTGGTGAATGAGTAATTTCGAAAATTATATTGTAAGTTTTTTCGTCTCTTTTAACGAATTTATACTAATGGCGCAAAAAATAACAAGTTCACAAAGAGTTTTTGTAATAAAAAGAGCGTAAGAAAACTATATGCAAAAATATAACAATAGAATGAGAGTTCTTACATTTTTCCCTTCATTATTAGTCTTTTACAAATTATAGTTTAGGTTTACTTATTGGTTATATTATATAAATTATATGACTCTCTCTCAGTATAAACAACACCAACGGTATATTACCTATAATATCATGTCATCCTTTTTTTTTTACCCGTAGTCATCCTATTATTTTTCTTACCCTGCAAAACTTTATTGATAAACCAAAAAGAGCTCTCAAGAAGGAAGCACAAAGGGGCCTATTACATATATAACCCTTTTTATAAGGGATTTTTCAATTAAAAAGAAAGAAGAGAGTTGGCTCCTATATGATAATCAAAATACCACTTAGCACAAATGATTATTTTCTCATTCTTATTTGCCCTATTTAGTTTCCCCACCACAAGTCATATTGGTTTATGTGGACAGGACTATATTTTCCATAAAATACCATATAGCTGTCCTAGAAATAAACATGTACAAAAACCAGTATTGAAATTGATAGAGAGAGATAGATGTATGAATAAGATGACACAAGAGAAGCAAATCACAGAAACATGTGTGTATAATAACTAATAAGAAATAGATGGATAATTCATATAGCTCTTGGTGGTTTCTCTAACAATGCAGATAGATAAACTTGATGTTCTGATTTAGGAGAAAGAGCCCACTTGTGTTTCTTGTACCTGAACTGCAGAAACATGTACATATAGTCATCGAGATCCTTCCTCGCACAGAAGAACTTGTCAATCCACAGCAGCCCTCCCGGCCTCAGTACCCGATCCCAATCAAACAGTATGAAATCCATCAGCTGCAGGTCCATCCACCCGTCCATGAACCCGCTCGTGTGGATCACATCCATCGTGTTGTCAAAGAACGGGAGCCTCTGGTTCAGAGTCACATACAGCGGAATCAGCCCTCTCAGCGCGATCATCTCGTTGAACGGTGCCCCCAGATTGAGTGCAGTCGAGACTATCGTCACGTTCTGCTCTCTCATTCTCGCTGCAAAAGTCCCCGTTCCCACCCCGATATCCAGGCCTATCCTTATCTCCCCGGGTTTTGCTGCCAGAACATCAGAAATCAAGAAATCTGTAGCAATGGAGTGGTTGGTGACCCATTTGAGCTTTTCCTTGTCCATCTCAAAGCATCCGGTGCACTTGGAGTATCCTCGTTTCGGGTTCTTGCTCGCCAGGCACTCGAAGTTCCTGCACTGGTAATTGCTCCACCTCACGTTCCCGTTTGCTGGCATTTTCCACAAGGACTCGTTGATCGGGTATGGGCTCCGGTAGAGCTTGGAGGCTCTGGTCAAGCACCTCCTGCGAGGCAACGGGTCACAGCCGTTGATCATAAGCTTCTGCGCCAAGTTCCAATCATCTTTGCAGTAAGACCCAATGTCGTAATCCATGTATTCCTCCAGCTCCTTCTTGTGCAAAACGCAAGCGTGCCCGATCGTGTTGTGCACTCTCTCGCTCCCGTATATGTTGACCTTCCCAACCCTGTTCTCTTTCGGGGTTATGTATTTCCGAATCTCCTCGATCACAAATGTGTTAATCAACGGCTCTGAATTCCTGATCCCTCCGGCCTTGGGAAGGCGGATCTGTCTAAGAGAAATGTGGGAGGTGTAAAGAGGCCTAATCACATCTTCCTCCAAGAACTTCTGATACTCCAATCTTGTAATGTTAACTGGCTTGTCCTTCTCGAGTTGTTGCACTTTGGATTCGAGCTTTTCTTGCAAGCTGTCCATCCTCTGAAGAACTTCCTCGACTCGATCAGACAAGGCTTGTATGTCAAACCCATCGAACCCATTGAAGAAATGGGCACATATGTCTTGGTTGTGCATGGAAAACCCAGCAGAGTAAAACCTCAACAGACTGGAGACACTGACGACAATGACAAGACCTCCCAACATGATTTGGAGCCAACCCATAATCCTTGCCAATCTACATGACCTTAACCTCCCCATAATCTCCTATTTACTCTTTTCGATCTGCTTCATTAAATAATATATGTAAATATGTTACTGTCACCCAAAATACAATGTTAAATTCAAATAAATAAATACTCCCATATTCCATTTCTCTAATTTATAACATTCATTTCATGTTTGGGGAAAAAGAATTTTGGTGATTTTGTATGCAGGGAAATATAAGTTAATCTGAAACAAGAAGCATCAATCTAATGGAATTTGAAACGTACCGATTGGATCAAGAAAGTCGTCTCTTTTCAAAACTTTCTATCATGAAAAGTGGAAAGCTTCATAATCGCTCTGAAACCAAGCTCTTGTTAAACATGTCTGACAAATAACAGCTGGGTTGGTTGCTTCAGTTGGTGTTGGATTGAGTAATGATAGGGTTATTGATGGAAGAAAGGCTCGAATCTCGTGAATAGAACCTTGAAATTGATGAAAAAGAGGTTAAATTAATGCGTGAAGCATTGAATGTGAGTGTGAGGAAGGTTAGGTTCAATTGGGTTCACGATGAAAATGCAGATGCCTCACCGAGAATTGCGCCATGCTTGCCACTTTGGAATGATAAAGGTGATGATGTCAACTCATCAACTATATCAATTATTTATTGCTCTATCAACAGTTGTTCTCATTGGACTGGATTAGGTGGCCCACTATCTTCTTTACCAAAATCTATTATATCATCCATCCATTTCCAACATACAAGTGCTGAGCTGAGCTGAGCTTTGGGAGGGGAGTTATATTGCTTTGCTTCCGTTGCCAACAGTTACGAATTGAATGGTCGACTTTTCAATTGCATTCGCCGTGACCTTTCCTTTGCATCTGGTGCGCTATATAAAAATAGATTGCCCTTTCCAATTGAAAGCGAACAACTTATTGCCTTGAAGAATGGAATTGAGTAGGGTTGAGTCCTCTTTAGTGTCTGGAGCTGATCGCCCTTTCCAATTTTTGAAGAGATTTCAGATTTCATCTATGTACAACCCTGCGGCATAGACTTTCACACCGCAATTTTTTCTCCCTGTAACCTGGAATAATTGCAGACCATCAACATCATACTGTTACAAAAAGACTTAATGTCACAGGCTCACAGCAGATGCAACAAGGTACTAATCAAATTCAATTTTTTCTCAATTAAGATTTCTTCTCAGTTGGCTTCAAAAAAAAAGATTTGTAAGTTAGTATATGTTGCCTACATTTTCAGAAAAATAGGGAAGTGCTTTTCGTAAAGATGTGTACTCTCACCGTCTCATGCACCTCATATATTTCCTGTCAGCGACGGGAAGTTTTCGAACAACTTACAGGAAATATAATAATTCTTCTCTCAAAACAATCCTGACGTTATAAGAGTTTAATTATTTACCAAACCTAATACTAAACATTGCAGTCGCCAACGCTTCGTTGTTTACACAAAAAATGAAAGGCGATAAATCTTTTGTTTGTTTCTATCCCTATTATTTTGTTATAAGCTCTTGGATACATCACATAAACCATATAAAACATTCCTAACAATATGTGGCTTTCAAATGTATTATTGATTTCATTAATTGGTTCCCTTTTTTGCTATATTATGCAGTAAGAGAGAAAGCAACTGACCAGCAACTGACAAGCAAAGACAACGAGCTTGAGCAACCCGCCAAACACAAAAGACGTCTGGAATATCACCTTCGTCACAGGTTCTTCCATGTATCCTGAGCAGAGACAAAAAGTAAGTGTACAACAGAAAATTCTTGAAAATCAGAATCAATTGATTTAAAAGGCAAATAACAGTAGCATGAAGCTTTATCAACAAATATATGGCTGCCGAACAGCACAAAGCCGCATCCGACGTAAAGACAACACTAGAAATAGTCAGTGGCATAAATCCATCCAATGACTCCACATCCACACAAAACGTATTGAAAGAGTTAACACAAATGGAGAGCCAGCAAGAACTGATGTAAACCTTCTTCAGAAAAATTGGTAGATACTCATTTCAAGATAAGATAACGACAAACTGCAGCAACAATTGCACACCATCAAAACCAACTGTAACACTTTTATCACCAATACAACCAACACCATGAAAAGGGGAAGATGAAGGCAAAATATTCTGAAAGGAGCTAGATATCTTCAACAACCAAGATATAATCACTTAACGCATGAGATTTACACTTCAAATCTGACAGCCGCAACCATGAATGTACAAACACAGAACCATGGTAATATTGGAAGAGGCGTGAACCAAACCAAACTAAATCAAAATTTGATCTTCAATTATATGAACCTTCTTCTTCCAATGTATCAACTTCAACTATAAGATATAGCAAGAACATAATTTGGTTTTCTTTATTTAAACTTGCATGGAAAACACAAAAGGGAAAAAATAAAGATAATTTTCTTCTTTATGATATAAGCAACAAAAGGTATACCCAGGTGCAGCTAAGTAAAAAGCTGCGAACTTTATGATTTAATATGCCACACTAGAGCTATTTAAGATCATCTTCCTCAACATGCAACCAACTTTAACTCGTTTTAACACTGCAATCTCCAAACTAACCATGCACACTTGAATCAAGGAAATGGGTAATCACTAGATTGTGTACATCTAACAAAAGTATCCAATGGCTCAATTTCCTGGAAAATCTTCTCCATCCTATGCATTATATAGCAAACACAAATACATTCTACTTTCAGAAACTTCCTGAGAAAAAAAAAACCCAGTTCACAGACAAAAAAAAGTTGAAAACTTTACAAACATAGAAACTAAAACTTCAACAGCAACATGCAAAACATGAAATCGAAGGGAGATTTGTGAACCCCACCCGAAGAAGACGAAGCATCTACTCTGGGAGCGAAATTGGTTCGAGCTCCATTACGCTGGCGGAGAGAAAATTTGGGAGAACAGGGAAAAGAAAGGGAATTGTGAAGCAACCCATATGGGTTTGTTGAAGAAGATGACATGGAATTGGAATTGGAATTGGAATTGCATGTTGTAATTGAAAAGGGTCGAGCTGAGACCCACATTTGTTCGGCGATTGCTCCAACTCCGAGCATCTTCTTGTTGATTCTGCGACTGATTAAGAGAAAGGAACCTGAATTTGAACTTGGGCTGAACCTGAAAAATTGGGTTGCGTTGGAGGTGAAGTAAATCGTTGAAATGGAGTAGAGAGGCTATAGGTTGGGTATTTTTGTATCTACTCTGTGGTTAGGTTCATCATTTGGCTGCTAGAATGAGGTTAGGTTCATCATTTGGCTGCTAAGAATTGGCTAAATCAAAATAGCCAAGAAGAAAAATGAAGATTCAAATAAGCTGCCTACTCCAAATGAGCCGGTACAAGTGTACAGGGGAGATCGGTTGACCTTACAAAGCCGAAGGCACAAGTCCGGAATTGAAGAGCCTTATGTAAAATACTCAAAACTCGGGTATTCGATGAAAAGGAGGAAGAGCAATTAGTCATGTTTGTACTATGAGCTTCTCTAAATATATCCTTCTACACCCTGACTCCGAGCCAACGTTACAAGCCAAAAAAGTCTTACTTTATAGATTCTATTAATCTATTACGTCTTCTACGATTAGTGGAGAAGGTGTCTCGAAGTTAATTTTAAATTTCTAATCATTCTTTAAAGCAGGGATAGGACCAAAGCAAACTTCGCTCATATCTGGAATTAAAGGTATAAGGTATGAAGTTCTTTACTTTTCATACACCTATTAAGCCTCATATATCTAATCTTATGATTTACTTCCTTCAATCGGTATTCCTGAGAATTTTATACTTCTTCGCATATTCATTTATGAATAAGGCAGAGGCACAATTACAAATACAATAAATTGATAAATTGATGAATTGAAAAACTAAAATTGAGGTACAAATAAGAAAACAAGAAATGATAACTAAACATTCTTGTGAGAAATTAACAATTGGGCTTGAGGGTGATGAAGGCCTAGAAGCAAGCCCAAATAATTGCCACATAAGAGTGGAAGCGTGCGAATGGGGAAGTGAAAAAGCTGCCTCACCAAAAAGCTGAGGTCGCGAGCCCCAAGATCGAGAATGCTCCAAGGCGCCGCCTAACCGAACCAGGGAAGCTGAAAAGACGCCGTCGAAACCCAAACCGTCGCCGGAAAGGTGAAAGGACGTCGCCGGAACCCGAATCGTCGCCGGAGGGAGAGATGAACGTTCTGAAACCGAGTACCTCCGCACCCAAGACTCCCCCGTAAACGCTGAAGCCCGCCCCGACCACCAAGCACACCACCGCATCGCGCAAGAGCTCCACCAGAAATCGACCCCGAAACCACCAGATCTGAAACAGAAAAACAGATCTTGGTTGAAAGATAGAAGGTTCCTAGATAGTTTTAGGGTGGAGTATGAGCTTGATGAAGGAGAGCAGCACTTGGTAGAAGAAAGGGGAGGTTGAAAAAGAAGATTGAGGAGGTTGAAAAGGAAGGGTTTAGAGGCAGAAGGAGGTCGTGAGGGAAGGATGGGTGTCGCCGAAGGAGCAAGGCAGGTGAAGGCCGCTCCTCCGGCGACGGTGCGATGAAAAAACTAAGGTTTTACTGGTGGAATCTGGTTTTTGGTGTGGAGAGAGAGAGATATGTTGCTCTGGTGATCAACGACATATTTCATTTATGACCAAAGTATTTCTCCAAATTCGCTTTCCCATGTGTGTTGTATTTTGCTTGTATAGCTTGTGGGTACACCATTTTGAAAACCCTCAGGAGATGCAAAACTCCTCATATCGGGGTGATCCCGGGTTTAAAACTGGCACTTGAATTGTTTGTTTTTTCTGAGTTTTTCTTAGGACGAGAAAAGTCTAAGTGTGGGGTGTTGATAAGTGCTAAATTACACCACTTTTCAGCACTAATTTCTCACATTTTCACACACTTTTGTCCCGCTTGGGTACAAAAACCCATATATTGTATCTTTTTTTGCTTCACGACCTCTTTGGATAAAAAATGCAGATTTTCGGGTCAAAAAGGACCAATTTTGGAGAATTGTTGAGGCTGCACCGTGGCCAAGGGTCACGGGCCCGTGACCAAATAATGGGCCACCCCGTGGCCATCAACTTGGCCCCCAACAACCCAACAAAGAGCCCAAAGACGGATCACACCGTGGCCTTTGGCCACATTCTGTGGCGAAGCACCATAGCGATGCAATCGCCACACCCCGTGGAGAACGCTGAAGCGAGAAGACCCGTGGCCACTCAACCACTTCAAATCGTGGAGAAGTCGTGACCGAAGTTTGTGAGCAAAGAAGTTGATCGTGGCCGTCGGATACCCTTGAAAACTCACCACTTTTTGGGCACTTAATTTCCACATGTTTACCATCTTTTCATCCCGCTTTTGTACAAAAACCCACATATTTTTGCTCTTTTGCTTCACGGCCTCTTTTGGTAAAGAATACACATTTTCGGGTAAAAAATTACCATTTTGGAGATTTTCTGAGGCTGCCTTGTGGCCACGGGCCCGTGAACGAACAAAGGGCCACCCCGTGGCCATCAACTTAGGCCCAGCAACCGGACTACACTGTGGTCGCGGGCCATGGTCTGTGGCAACGTCCCCCGAGACTAACCAACACGCCACACCCGTGGCGAGCTATGAGGCCGAAAACACAAAGGAAGCATGTGGCCACTTGGCCACGCCCCGTGGCCACTGAATCACTTCAGATTTGGAGAAGTCGTGACCGAAGCTTGCGAGGAAATGATTCTAAGTAAACATTGAAACTTCAAGTTCCCATTACAATAGTTCATGTTGTAGTATATCACTTTCATGATGTATGCCTTGGATACAGAACTTCAAGTTCTTATAAATGTAAGGTATATATGAACTTCGGGTCATACAAAATTTCAGTTTCGTACATTGAATCAAAGTTTTGTACAATTTAGCTCTCTTTGAATCAAGTTATATAACTACTTGTCTATATGAACGTCAGGTTCATAATAAAATCCTTTATTTGACAATGTTAGAACTTCAAGTTGAAAAATTTTCTGAGTTTGCAACCAAACTAAATCATTAAAAGAAAGAGATATAATATTCTTAATAAAATATTTCCAGAACTTCAGGTTCATAAAGCCTCAACATCTGTACTTCAAATTATGATTACTTATTTTCTAATGTGAAATATATGATTTAAGATTGACAATCACATAGACATACAGATAAGAATATACTTTGAATTGAGAAATTAAATTAGTCAGGGGTTACCTGAGCATCCATTGTACCATAATGCAAGCAACAAGAAGAGTCTTTTACTCAAGGGTCGCTCAATCATATTCTCCACGATGTATACATATTCCATTAAATCATAATTTTATGCACAAAAATGTAACGTGTTAATCCACAATTAATATCATACAAAAGTGATTCTTATATCTCTTGTCATGATTTATAAAACATGTATTACATATATATGTAAATCACTTAGATTAATTATGAGTTACACGGTATAAATAGGAAAAGAAAATCACAATATAAAACAGAGTAATCAAATCTGAATTGTCATGACATATCAAACACTCATACATGCAAAACTCACTGCAATTTGCAATATATATACATGTAGTTTACTATTCATGATGTGAACAACAAATTGCCAAAAGAGATGGAAACTATGAGCTTGTATCTCACGTTCGTTCGATTCGGTTCACAATCACAATAACATATAATTAATATTTATCTCAAAACCCATAATCAATGTATGCATGAATTTTTTTTATAAAATCATGCTTATATGCTCGATACATCAAAACATGTGTTATTATCAACATAACAATATATAAATAAATTCAAGAAATAGAAATTCCTGAACATCAACCAATCATGTTCTCCATCGACAAAGATTTGTGCAAAGATATTATCAATAAACAAGGCAAAAGAATAGCACAAGATAAAAAAATATCACAGACTATAGTCGGCTAGATAAATAGTAAATAGCCCATAATCGGCTTAGATAAATAGCAAACACAAGTGTCAAAATTCAATGTGATAGAATACTGCACGGAAGAGCTGAGGTATGTGCGTCAATTTACCTCTCCGAAGATGATTCTCGTAGTGAGCAATTCGTACTCGTGTGGTTGATCACAAAATTAACTTATGAGCAATTCGTGTTGATAACATGTTGTAAATAATAGAAAGATATCAAAGTAGAGAATCATATATCTGAGTATTATTATTGATGTGCACATTATACAAGAGTAGCTACATATATATAGGTCGATCAATATACTAACTTAATCATATACCAAGTCTATAATGGATATGTAATATGGTTTGATCTTTCGCTGGACTGGGCTGAACTAGAGATTGTTGAAATTGAACCAGTTCAAATTCTGGTATTTTAGGGGTACGTTATTCCAAAATAATAATCCATGTACTGAAAAAGGGGAAAACATAGTTAGGGTATGAAAATGATATAGTTAAGTGCCCAAAAATGTCATTTTCCCTTACATTAATTAGTTGTTAGTAGTGTTATGGATACCGGTATTTATCGGCCACATATCATAATTTTTCGCCTCCACGCGACGATACCGCAATAATCGACCAAAGTATCGGTCAAAACATGCCAACCGGGCAAATTCAAATTAAATTCTGTTTAATCCAATATAATCCGATTCAGATCAATTGATTTGAATTAAATCTAATAATTCCGGTCTAATTCTATTCACCTAATTAATTATAGGTTGACATTTAGGTTGTAAACAATTACTTAATTCAAAATAAGGATTATTAACAAGTTTGAAATTAAAATGATTAAACATCATTCATTTTGTCTTTAATAAATAACAAATATGAGTATGTATATTTAATTATTTATTTATTACAAATGCGTTTTCCCGCACTTTTCCTTGAACTCCATTTTTGCCAGTTGGCCGATATATCTCCAATATCCGAGTTCCACATCCTTAGTTGTTTGTATAGTCATAGGCATAGTCTCTCTCTCTCCAAGTGATCCTTAATTGAAATTGTAAATACGAGCAAATAAAAGGACTAATGACAATAATGTGAATAATACTAATCTGCATTCATTTCTACTATGTATAAATCATATTACAATTTTACCCATGGAACATGCACCATAGAGCCAAGCCCAGGAAAAATAAGTATAGATACATTAGGCATCTCATAATCACTGAAAAGTTAATGCTTTTTCTCTATATACCATACAACTCCTCAAACACAAGCTGCTTGTCTTGGCCTATCCATCATATTCTTGGAAACCATTGCAGTCAGATTTGGATCTTCAAACCCAAGCTCCACACCAAGTCTGCCCAATCGTAACATAACGCTCTAAGTCTTATATTTCAATGAGAAGGGCAAAATAATTGTAATTCCAGACCATAAATATTACCCCCACCATCCCAAAAATGAGTGTTCACTTTCTTTGTTTCATGCATGGCTTGAGTAATTTATAAAGTTTTAGATCCAGAATTCTTACTTTGGATCAAGGACCAACTTCTGAACTTCTTTAATAGCTGAACTCGCGGCATAGAGTGATATCTTCCCCACCTGCATCAAAAACTGTAAAATAAATCGGCCAGGAATGACTAAGCCAGAGTGGTTTCAACTAAAGCAAGTAGGAACATGGTGCAAAAGGAATACACTGAACAAATCTTGCAATTTCTGACCTCCACAACTTGAGGTTTTGCTTCATGGTTAGTTGGAAGACACCGAATTTCTTCAGCTAGTCTTTCGGCCTCACCCATGCTTTCAGGAGATATGAAATCAAGCCCCAACTGTACATTGGACTGGAAAATTACAAAAACAGGATAAATCAATCAAAAATATATCATATAATGGATATTTAAGTATCTTGTGAAGAACATTTATTTACACATCAAGGTTCAATGAACATGATTTTCTAGTACAAGTTTCATTTAGTAACTAAGAAGATCTGCAAGCTGATAGTAGCGATTTTCAGTGAAGGGGGATGTTTCATAATGAAACGCCTTCTCTAACTGTGACACTTCATATGAAATGTACTTTGGGACAAGTAAAGTTCAAGAAGCAATCACTGAAAACAATGCTCTTTAATAAATGCATTAATACAACTCAAATAACAACATCAAGTACTTAGTTTGGGTTAACAATAAATTGTAGGCAGGACAATTCACTTTAGTCAGGTTTGCGAAAATTAAAACCTCAGTACTGTCCTTTTTGGCATGCTTGGACATGAGAGCATGGATGGAGATAAGCAATATAAAGTCACATGCACTTCAAGCTAAACCGCCAACAATTTTTTTCCTGTAAACATTATCCTTCTGTGCAGCAACAAGCAAGAAATATTTCTTCCTAACATGATAGTAACTCAAATTAACCCCAAGTCCCATATTTCTTTAGGCTTATATGCATAACCTCTGTCTCTAACCTATACCAAAACATAAGAGACCCTTCACCATAAATTTTTACAGTTCTGATTCCACCCAGTTCAAGATATGCAGTATTTGATGTCACCAAAAATGAGTCAAGACATCCAACATAACCAAGATCATAGACTGACTCACTGGAAACACCTCAGATAAATCCAATTCAACCATCTAGGTAACTAATCATAGTGAACTGACCTGAAGATTCCTCACTTGGAAAGGGCATCCAGTGGGTATAAATACAGCTTGCCCCATAGTCTGTTCAAATGACCACGGCTCTACTCCTGAGGAAAAAAAGGAAGTAGCATTTTTATTACACTAACTGGACAGAATGTATTTCAGGTTCAACATATGTGACCATAAAATTCTCTTCAAACAAAAACAAGTAAACTGCGTATTTTATTTTATTTGTGAGATATATATGGTATTTCAATAAATTTTAGCTTACAAAGCTCTCTCTATTAAAGAAAGAAAAACATTTTGCACACGTTTTTCAAGCATAAAACTGCAGATAACCAGACAAGACCCCGCTATATGACTCCATCTGACCTATAAGGTTATTTTCAATGTCAGTGCTATATTTTCATTCGGACATGATTTATGTGTTTAGAGGGGAGCAAAGTTTGGCCTTATAATTAGCTAGCAATTCAGCAGGAACTTCCAACATCAAAGGTAAAATCAATACAAGAGTACCAAATATCCAAAATGTACTGGTCAAGTCAGAATGTCAAATAACCATCTCCTGTCAGCCTCACTTCAATGTAAGGAAAACAAATAACTGTTACTAGTCCTTACCGAGTTCTTCCTTGAGTTTTTGTTTGTGATCTCCATTAAGGAACACTGCTTCCTCACAAAGAGGTCGTGTCACCTGATGTCCAAATAGAACAATCAGTAGAGAATCCCATCATGATAATACAAAATTATATAACTGAATAGATTAACCACCAAATCTTACAGAATCAATTATGACACCATCAGGTTTCGCAAACTCCTTCCAGTGCATTCTCATATATTCAATCAACTTTGTAACATCCTGCCGACGGAAGACATCCCAAAGAACTCCAGGATGACTATCTTCAGAGACATTTCCGTCATTTGTGTTTGACTGTTCACAAGAGGCAGTAATATCTTCAAGAGTGGTAGTTTCTATATCTTGATCCTCTAGTATCTTATCCTTGTTGGCATCCAATCTTTCCCCACCTGGATTCTGCATGCTCATTTCGCCTAGTGGTAAGTCAGTTGATGCCCCCTCATCCATATCTTTTTGTGAACCCTCAGGCGATTCTTTTTCATTAGATTCCCTCAAGGGTGCTTCTATCTTCTCATTTACTGTCTTCTGCACACCTTTTAGCTTCACTTCACATGTGTGCACCAATAGATACACCTGATACAATAGCAGATGCAATCGATGTTACTCCTTCATCTTCCAAGTCAACTGACACCGTTACACATTAATGAGGGATTAGGGACAAAATGCACAGTATTATAGCTAACAAACAAGTGCTCTTATGCAAAGGGTACCAACTCCAAATAAGCACAAACTCTTGTCATAGTTAACAAAATTCATAAACCACAAAAAATTAAAAAATGTGACGTCTCAATGAGGTCAAATAATCACATTTATAAATGCTAATACATATAAGATTCAAACTCAAATACACCAGTACGTTAACTTACTCCAAACACACACAAGGACACAGACCCATACACAAAAATGAAACCACCATGTAAGGATTGAAGAACTAAAAACTACTTGCGATAGTAAAAGCTTAGTCCCGAATTTTGGCTATTGGAATTATAAGAAATTTGAACTCTACTCCACATAAATGCTATAAATAAGAAGTCGTCAAAAATTGACAGAAAAAAGGAAGACGGGATATACCATATCACGCATGTTGCAATGTAAATTGGTAACTGAATCACCTCGCCCAAGTTCCTCGTAGGTTCCATAGGAAATTAAAATCTTAGGTCCTACATCATTCTGCAAAGAATAATGTGGCAACTTTGCAGCAACATTTAGAAGTCCCCATTTAGAATGGATATACTCAAGTAAGGGCAGTTTACTGATAAATTCGGGTCTCTGGTACAGTAAGAACTCTTCAGACGCACTAGGGGAAGGCCAGTCCTTCAATTTCAACAGCTCTGGCCAACCATTTTCATGAAAACGGCCCTCTGAGTATCCTTTGATGAACTGCTCGAGTTCAATATCAACCTGCCCTTATGTCAAATCATAAACTAAATTACTTTTTACTATATCGATTAAATGATATTTAATGATAAGATTATAAACTGCAAACATTAAGGCCTTAAGGGAAAAGGGACAATGAATATAAGCAATAGTAATGAAAGCACACCTCAGACCAGTTTAGGCAATCTACTGCTCTCACCAATTTGCTCTCATCTTTAATTTTCTCAACTGATGCCTCTCGAATTTCTTTCCATATGACAACTGGGTCCCAGCTTAAAAAGGATGCTCTGTCAAATACATGTGTAACAATAACAGGTTCACCCTTAGACCAATGCTTTCTGAAGTCACCAATTCCTTTAGTTCGGATATCTTCAGATGCAGGGCAGTACAAAAAATTATCATCACTGTCCTCTCTATAAGCGTACTGGCAGATTCTAGGACTATTTAAGCTAGTTTTTAGACTCCCACCTTCATGAATTTTACAGCCATTAACCATTTCCTCCACGTTTTTTACCAGCTTTGCAACCCAATTCATCTTGAAAATCCGGCTCAAGTTTAATGATGAATAACCACAGCCACCATTTTCCTTTGGGGGGCATGGAATACTTCCATCACTGTTGGCTTTCCAATCTGAAAATGTATCAGATAAATAAGGTTTTAGTTTAGATATTCTCAGTTTCTCTGTTTCCATTATTTTGTTTTTCCAATCAAACTGACTATCTGATAGTTCCCCTTTAGCATCACATTCAGATGCTTCCCGAAGCTCTTGGCAACAATTAAGGCACAGATCATATGAGCAGTTTGCACAGCGTCGATGGTAATCAATAATTGGTATCCTACATAAATTGCTGCAAGAAACAGAACAGGATGAGGTACCATTCCTGCAGTAGAGAAGCATATATATATATATGGTAATAACTCTAAACCCCCTGTCAACAGTCCCCGCCTATGAGACAATTCTAAACAAAAGCTAAATACCAGTAAAAAACATCTGGTTCCTTCACTCTCCAGTAATATACATTTATCAAAACCAGATCCAGATGATCCATTTATTTACGCCATACAAGACTGAGAAATTGTAACAGTAGGACCAGAACAGATAGGAGCACACTGAAATTGCAGGATAATTTTGCCCATTCCCCACAAAGCATCTCTGAAACTACTATTAATTAAGAAACAAGAAAATTGATGAAAATAGATGGGGAAGTATACTATGTACCAGCACATCTGCTCATCCGCGTTCAATTTTGACCTGGTAAGATCTATGCCTGTTCCTGAAATAGGAGATAAGCACAAAACGGTCACATAATGCACAGGACTAAAATAACTCTAATCTAAGCACCTGTAGAACCAAATGAGAATCTTACCACGAAGTCTTTTCTCTAGTTCAACTTCAGAGCACTGTTTGTGATGGATCCGCTTCACTATAGGAAGGACTGAAGATAGTACACAGTGAAGATATTGCAACTTGTCTAAAACAGGTATCTCTCGTATCCGTATCTGCAAGACCATAATTGACAGATAATTCTTCAAGTGAATAGATTAATACATCAAGAAAATTGGTAATGATGATTCAAAGTACGTAAATATAATACCTTTATCATATTATCCCCACGTAAGCAAACCTTGCAATTACAAATACCTCGACATGCAGGACAGACCTTCTCAATGTCTTCCAATGGGATAGTTGAGTACCTAAATGATAGAGCCATATATAAATCAAATTTCTGGTAACATATACATACAGGTCACTTTGACTAGACAGTTGATCCTTACCATGTAGAAATGCAACTATCACAGTAACCTCTCCTATCACATCTGTTGCACCACACAACTCTACCCTTTTCATTCCTCCGACACTGATGACAAGTTTGTCCACCAATATCTTCTTCAGAGGAATCTGTGCTTTGGTCAGAGTATTCCTATAAAGCAATTCCTTCTTCTCTTAGAATTGGAATAAAAAATCTTATAGCAGGAAAAGAAGAAAAACATGGTACACCATAAATGAATCATCATACTAACTGATAACTGCACTCAGTGTTGGACAATTGTAAACATTCATCCATTTTTCACTCTTATTTTTCCAAAATATAGTGTGAAGGTATAAAGAGTTAAGAAAAAAACTGTGGAAATATGTCTATAGCAAATAAAACTGTGCAAATATGCCTATGACAATTCACCAATTGTAGACTTGTAGTTGATTATTACCAACTATTGTGTGTGTTACGTTCCAACAAGATCAGTACCCCCATTAACAGGAAAAGCAAAGCTCGACTTCACAGTTCATAACTTCATACTTCACTTGGGATCTCACTATGAGAGGGATTGAAGAAATTCAAACATTAAGTTTAAATCTCAAAGTAATTTCAGTTTCCAGCTCAAGACCAAACAATATTTTTGTTTCATTTCAACATTTGCAGGAAATAAATTCACATTTCAAAATGCTTTCTTGAATGCTTTCATAAGGTTGTTCAAATGAATTTGAACATGAGTGATAACCATGAAAATTAACAGTAGTAACAATTAGAAAACTACCAAAACATATGACAGCTCAACTCACCATCATAGGATTAGCAGCATCTAAGGTCCTCTGTGATCTGCTTCTGGACAAGTCAAAACCTCCCGAGAGAGGCGGTGTCTTATAGGACCTCAACCCATCTTCAAAGTCTGCAGGGCCTCTATGCGAATCCTCATTGGACTTGAAAGCATTCCGAGCAGACAAACCCCTCATGGGGGTATCAGGTGAATACTGGAAGGAGCTTGAGTGCATCTTCTCCTTGGACTTCTTCCCAGATGATGAGTAATCGGCGCTCTTAGCACTGAGAAGGGGCATATCGAATTCGTCACTCTTGCTCTCCAAGTAAAGGTCACTGTCAACAGAAGGCCTCCTCTTGGCCTTCTTCAAGCTAGCTCTGAGAGCCGAATTGGCAGCCCTCTTCTTGGCCTGAATGTAGTGCTTCTCGCAGACGGTTTTGTCGGGCATGGACATGGCAGTGCACCTCCACTGCTTCCCATCAGACCTCTTGCACCGCAAATCATCAGGAATCCCCCCATTATCATCACCAGTAACCCGTGAGAGATCCATCTGTACACAACCCCCACAAAAATATGCAAATCGCTACGCTAATATCAAGATCATCCTATTCAAAACCCAGAAACGCAACCACATTGGAGCAAAGGAAAGAATGATTCACAAGGAAGGAGAAAAGGTGATTCTGGGAAGAGAGGAATTACCTGAAAGTAGGGTTGAGAGTTGGATTGAAGAAGACCTAGGAATAGGATTGCGAAACATGTGCGGTGCGGGAGACAAATTGGGGAAACGCGAGCTTAGGGCTTGCGATTCTAATTCTAATTCTAATGGTAAGTAAGCGGAGGAGGCTCACAGTCCTATGGTGGCCCCCATCTCTCTCTCTCTCTCCGCTTCTCTAACTATTATTTTTTCAGACAACTCTGCAACTTAAACCCATTTCATCAACTCAGCCACTCACTCACCTCTATTTTTCTTTTCTTAACCCTTCTCATGTCCCCATCTTTTCTCCAACTTTACTGCACCTACATATATCAAATTCACTTTTAAAGTATTTTATTTTAAAATTGCAATATTTTTTTTTTGAAGAGAGCAATATTTTTTTTTTGAAGAGAAACTAAAATACTATTACTTTTTACTTAAATTTTTAAATAAGCAGATGTATTTATGTCTTTTTCATAAAACAAAAAAAAAGTGTGAATTTTTCAAATTTAGGATATTTCTGAAGTAAATTTTACATCTGGCTGTGTATAGTTGAATGAAAAACTGTTAAGCTTGTCTTTTTCATCAAACAAAAAAATGTGTGAATTTTTCATATTTAGGATATTTCTGAAGTAAATTTTATATCCGGATATAATTGACTCAAAAAATGTTAAGTTTAGGTACAATAAAGTGATGTTTACTTTTATCAAATGATATTAATAAAATAAACAAGAAATTATACTTATGTTACTACTCTATATTTAAAAAACATTGTGTTAATATTCATAACCTTTCAAATTCATCACTATAAGTTAAATCTAACAAAAAATTCACTATACGAGGTCATGCGTAACATGACCTCCAATTTAAGATGGATTTTTCTTTATTAAAATAATTATAATTAACTAATCAAATTAAATAAATTATGGAACATCGGCTTCCGTTGGTTTGGGATTGCTTCGACCAATGATTTCGTTTGTTTGGCAAGGTAGAATTGCATATCTAAGTTATCAATGGTCGAGCGAGGCAGAGTCACGGGTCTGAAGAGGTCCTCTCAAACTAGAGTTGGGAATGACAACTCTTTCAAAGCCCGCTCAAAACTCGACTTTGCCAGAAGAGGAGCCACCATCGCTACACTCTAACTAGAGTTTGTGGTGAGGGAGATGATGGTGTGATTATTCTCTTTTATTTATTTTTTAAATTTTCAAAAAATGTGATGTGATTTTTGATGATTTGAAGGTGATTTGGACTATTGTCATAATTTTTAAAGATATTAAAAATTTATAGTTTTGGGCAGTAAAATGACATGTTTTAAAATATATGGTAGTATTGTGATTTAAGCCCAAAATGCACCATGGTAACATATAATTTCCCCTAAAATAAAATTTAAATATTGTTTTATTAACGAATATAATTGTATTTTATTTGAAAGATTGAGTTTCTATTAATGAATATAACTGTATTTTTTTTGGGGGAAAATGAGTTTTCATGCTTAAAGGTGCACGAAATTGGAAAATTGTCCTAAAAGTGCCCGAAATTGGAAAAGTAGGTTTATCTTTGCATTTGTTTTCAAAATTACACTTGGCATAAGTTTAATAATGTTTCTCCATCTCCTCTCTTTGTATTTGTTGAGGAACTTTTTGAATACTCTTGTTATTTCACGCTAACTTTTTGCGCAACCTCTCACAAAAAATCTTTCGGAAACAGTCTATACTCACAAGTGTCTCTTAGATCGAGCATATATGTCATTAACTTGCAGTTAACCCCGGATTAAAGTATGTCTTGTTTGAATGGAGAATAAGGATATCAAACTCTTTCCGATTAATATGATTATGTACGATCTTTTTAAGTTTGGAGTTTACATTCGATTCTTAGTATTATATTTGATGTAAACAATTCTAAAACCCTTAGGTGAATGAATTATACGACTTTGCGAAGCATGAATCTAGTCATATGAAAGACTTAGGTTTTATGTTGTCAAATTTGAAATGGGGAAAAGTCAAAAATCAAATCTCGATTTCAAAATAAAACAAAATTTTCTCTAAATAAATTTTGACGCCTGAATCGCAAATCATGAAAATAAAATTTCGAATACTCACTCTTTGTCGAATGTTATCAAATAAAACTTTAAAAAGTCTCTAGCTAAAGTCAAGCTCATGCACATATAATAATAAAACTCATGGATAATTACACATAAGTAAAACCAACTATCGATCATGCTCGTGTCACTATCTTGAACTAAAAAACTCGATTTTGCACTCACTCAACTATTGTTTTGTTACACTTAGCTCTAACAAGAATAAATCTAACAAAATTTTGAGCTAAAAAAACCAAAATACCATCTGTAGTTTTGATTTTAAATCAGGTTGGTCAGACCGGTTTAAATTAAAAACTGATTTACTTTTATTTAATAAATAATAATTAAATAATATTAATAATTAATAATATATAGGCAATAACTTATTTTTTTAAAATTGTTGATCTTTCTATTCCCTTTCGATTTGATATACTATGGGCCCGAAGCAGAACTCATATGAGAGAGTTATCTTATTCGAAAGTTTTAGTATATTATTTAATAAATAATCATTAAAAAAATATAATTAATTAAAATGATATAATTAATTAATAATATAATTAATTAATAATAATAGATAGATAGATAAAAACTTATTTTTTCAAAATTGTTGATCTCACGATTTCCTTTGATTTGATATATTATGGTCCCGAGTCGAAGCTCGTATGAAAAAGTTATGTCATTCGAAAGTTTCAATATATTAATTAATAAATATTATTGAAAACATATTAAGCTCTGTCACGTGTTGTGTTGTGTTTTAATTTCACGAGATGAGCGACTGTCAACGAGTTTGGACAATTTGAAAGTTTAGGCTGGTTTGTACTGGAATGTATCCCTATGTGTATATATATAGGACAATTTGGTGCAAACTCTCAGTCTTGTGCAAACCTACAAACTATGCCAATATGTATAATAAGAATGTTAATTGCTAATATGACACTTGTTAATTACCATTTATTATGATAATCTTACCGACTAATTAATTACAATAATTCAATTTATCACCTAAATAGTTATAATAATTTAATTTATCAAATTAAATAATTACAATAATTCAATTTAGCATCCCTAGGTAGTAGGGTATACTACACCTAGCCACACCTAAGTTTGACGAAAAGACACATAGCTATCCTCATAAACAAAAGGAGACATCTATCATTCGGAAATATAAAAAACGAACAGATAGCAAGAACTGTTAATTATTTGGATGAAAAAGTTAATTTTTAAAGTAAAAAAACAAAAATACCCTTATTCTGACTTCAAATTTTCAAAACATGCCATTTTTTTGGGTTTTATGGGTTTTTGGTTTGGGTTTTGCCTTTGCCCAGAGAAACTCTCGAGCTCTTGCCTCCCGTTGGCCTCGCCCTTCGTGGTCGTCGCCGGAGGTATAAAAAAAACAAGTTTCCTTCCTTTTGAATGGGCTCGGGTAGAGGACTCGCCGACGACCCATGCGAGTATGGGCTCGGGTACGAGCACCATGAAATTTTTTTAAAGTTCCGGTGAAACAGAGCACCATGAAAATTTTCCAGGAGAGTGAGAAACAGAGCAACAAGAACAAAATTTACGTGCTCTGTTCTACTATAATCATGTTTGGTTGATGCGAAATGGAGAGAGATTGAGATTTGAGATCGGATTTGGATCTTGATGAAGCAATTTGAATATCATGGTTATTTGTTCGTTGCTAATACTTTCGACTTAGGAAGATTAACTGAATTTGATTTGAAATGCATCCACCTCCATGCGTTATCTTTGGAGTTTCTGGTAGGTTAGCTGTGACTAACTCTATAGTCGTAGATGTGTTTAGGAGAAACACCAAAACCTATTGGAGCATCTCATGTTGGCAGTACAAATAAATCTTGTGAGATCAAGATAGATATTTCAAATATGTGAGAATTGACTTGTACATGTTTTGTATGCTAAACAGTGGAATTTACTTTGTCATAGAAATCTCCAATTCTGTGTGTGGAATCTGGAATCTTTTGTTATTTAGAAGCATTAATATATTTCCCTTTGCCATTGTCCATAACAGGCTGGACTAGTTAGTAATTGATTTCTATATTCTGCATTATGTATTCGTATTCCTTTTACCAAATTTTCATGCTTTTACTACCAACTAATATGCAGCATTCAGTCTGAGTACTGAACATGACGGAACCTTGCTCTGTTTCGAAAATTTCATGGTGCTCGTACCCGAGCCCCATGGGCGAGCCCGTACTCGCAGGGTTCGTCAGCGAGTCCTCTACCCGAGCCCATTTGAAAGGAAAGAAACTTGTTTTTCTCTATATCTCCGGCGACGACTACGGCGAGCCTCTTGTTAGTGGCAAGGAGCGCGAGGCCGGGTGGAGGCAAGAGCTTGAGAGCTTCTCCCAAAACCCAAAACAAAAAACCCCAAAATCCAAAAATGACATATTTTGAAAATTTGAAGTGGATATTTTTGTCGTTTTACTTAAAAAATTTACTTTTTCTCTCTAAATAGTTAACGGTTCTTGCTATTTGTCTGTTTTTGATATTTCGAGAGCTAGATGTCCACTTTTATTAATGAGAATAGTTATGTGTCTTTTCGTCAAAATTTAGTATGACTAAATGTAATTTACCTTAGTAATAACCACATTTGAGATAGTTTTTTTTAGGAGTCATTTGTGATAGTTTAATTTGCATAATAATTAAAAGTTTTGGTGGGTTTGGAGACATGGGGTTACTATCGTCATTTTGGTATTCCTATGAGTGGGTTTGTAGATTGGTCCGTCTCGAAGCACCTAAAATTGGTAGGCTTTAGCAACTGCATGAGATGAGAGTCAGTAATATTCATTATTTTGTGTGTGGAATGAAAATTACGATATTCGTCTGATTTTGTGCTATCCAAACCCAACACTCTTTGTTAAGGGTTTTGCTTCCGTATCCCTCAAATCCCTCACACACTTTGGCACCCACAGATGAGATGAGATGAGATGAGAGTCTCAAGGAAGGTATTTATTTCACACCCACCGTTCCATTTCTAGGGTTTCTGATCATAATCATGTCTTCCTCTATGTTGAACACCGATTGTGAGTTAGATTCGAATTCGGTTTCGCCCGGATGGAATCGATCCGTTGCCGAAGGAGGCGTTGATGATTCAGGAGGTGGTTCTGGTGAAATTGGGGTTTCATCGAGGGAAGAGGAGGAAGAGCTGGATTTGGGAGTTCCTGTGGATGCTAGGGTCTTGGGAAATGAGGATGTTAGAGGTAGGGTTTGTGCGGAGAGTGACTCTGAAAGAGGAGGAGTAGATAAGGTTATGAATTCCAGAGCTGATTTTGAGGGTAAGGACACGAGTGTGGATTATGGAGAGAAACAATTTGATGTGAAGGTCAACCAGTCTGATATGTCCCGCGCCCAGATTGAAGTGTTTGAGGCGGAGAATCATGCTGGTGTTCAGTACAAATCTTTGTTGTCCGAGTTTGATGATTATGTAGCTAGCGAGAAGAATGGGTTGGGTGTAGGAATGTCAAGAGCAAATAGGTTTGGGTTTGAAGTGGGTGATATGGTATGGGGTAAGGTGAAGTCTCACCCTTGGTGGCCTGGGCATATATTTAACGAAGCTTTTGCTACAATTTCTGTGCGCCGTATCAGGAGGGAGGGTCTCGTGTTAGTGGCTTTCTTTGGCGATAGCAGTTATGGGTGGTTTGATCCCGCAGAACTTGTCCCTTTTGATCCCAATTTTACCGACAAGTGTCAGCAAACGAATTCAAGAACTTTTGTCAAGGCCGTTGAAGAGGCCGTTGATGAGCTAAGTAGAAGACGCGTTCTTGCTGTGGCGTGTAAATGTAGGAATCCATTCAACTTCCGCCCCACAGTGGTCAAAGAGTATTATGCTGTTGATGTGCCTGACTATGAGCCGGGAGGGGTTTACTCAGAAATCCAAATTCGAAAAGCAAGGGATGGTTTTCACCCTGGCGAGACTCTTGATTTCATAAAACAGCTGGCATTGACACCCCGAGATAGTGACCAGAAAAACATTGAATTTGTGAAGAAAAAAGCTACTGTTTTTGCTTATCGCAAAGCTGTGTTTGAGGAGTTTGATGAAACCTATGCACAGGCTTTTGGGGTGCAGGGAGTCCGCTCTTCTAGAGATCTTAGTGCATCAGAGCAGCCCATCAAAATGCCACATCTAGGTATTGACTTTATTAATGCCTTTTCTTTGTTAGTATTTCCAAGTTTCATATTGTTACTGCTAATTTCAGTTGTATGCAGTGTCAAATCAGATATTAACATTCCATCATGTTTGCTATGCATTTTTCAATCTGCACTGTGTCAGAGCTGTTATATACTAAGTTTGTTTAATCATACATACATTTAGATGGTTTCTTTCCCTTATTAAAAAAATAAAATAATAGGAGCAGTACCTGAAGTTATGAAAATGCTAATTTATTAAGTATATTTTTAATTATTTGACTTTGCTAAAACATTATTGCACAACTTTCTATTAGTCTGGTCATGAACTTATCCGTGCAGCAGTGCCACCTCAATGTAAATATGTAAATTTCTTCTCTGGTTTAGTTTTGTTATTGTTGAAGTTCAATTTTCAGCATGGTGTCATTTTACTTTGGGCATGCTAATAGATGAATGTCTTGGTTGCTTACACTACTATGAGGATGCGAGGCTTATATCAATGTTTTTTTCTTGATCCCATTCTCAACTACTAAACCTTGTGGGTTTCATGACCTAGTGTGGTGTAAAGCTTGAATTCAAATAGTGATTTTGTGTGTGTATTTTTAACTCATTTGCAAAAAATATTCGTGCCATGGTTTTTTGGGTATTGGCAACATTTTTCTTAATAGATGATTTTTCCAACAAACGATGTATTTTGAGAACAATGACATTTCAATCTCTTAAAGAATCTGCAAATGTTTTATTTTCTTGAAAGAGAGAGTAACATGACAAACTATTCTGTGCCAGTTAGAACTTCTGAACTCTTGTTGAATCCATATGTATGTTCCCAGTGTTGTAAAAATGGCCAAGTCAGCCGCCTAGACGGAGATTTTTACAACACTGACCCGATTTTATATAATTGGTCGGTTTAAGTCGGATCTAGGCGGGTCAAGTCGGATCTAGGCGAGTTTAGGCAAATTTTATTAAAAACATTTAATTCTGAAAATAAAAATGAAAAATAGTTAAAACTAAATTAATTTATACTAATTGGTTCTTTTATTGATATATTTATATTTTAAGGATATAAATGTAATAAATATCAAAATATTTATATTTTATATCTTAAATATTTATTTTTATTATAACATAATTCATATTTTGGTTGTATGTGTATATTAATGTATTTGATAAATTTTAAAAAATACAAAAATAGAAATCCGATTAATCCCCGACTAGCCCCCGATTAATCCTCAGAGGCTTTGTCCGCCTGAATAGCGCCTAGTGACTTTTACAACATTGCATGTGCCTCATGCGTGTTTTGTATTTTATTTTATGCGTTTATTATGGAATTATTAGCTACTAAGAGTATTGTTTAATTTTGTGCAAGTCTTCACCTTTATCCAGGCTTGGTGAATTCATCTGTTTGTTTTAGATCCCTCCTATGTACATAGGAAGCGTGTTTTAGACATGGCATGTAAATAATAACCTGACTTATCTATCTCTGGCAGACCAAATTAGTTTCCCCGAGATGTTCTAGTACCCATCTCTGAAAATTTGTTGTCAGTTTTTTTTTTCTGAACACCTGGAGACAAAGTAACAAATGCATGAAACAGTGAAGTTCTGTTCCTATTTGCTTGGATATGCTACTCAGTCAATGTTTGATGTTGGTATTTGTTATGCGTGCGCATGGGACAGTCTTAAAATACAAGTTGTATTGCTTTTCAAATGTGAGTTCTATCTTCTACTTGTTCTTATGGGTTTCTACTTTTGCAGCTCCTTTCAGTGGTCCCCTTGTGATTGCCGAAACTTTGGGAAGCGGGAAGAGTTCAGTAAAATCTTCGAAAGTCAAGGAGCATTCAAAGAAAGACAGGTATCTTTTCAAACGGAGAGATGAATCAAGCAACACAAAGGTTCATCAAACTCACCAAGGAACAAGCTCTTCACCTTTAGCAGCTGGAGATTTTGTGTTGCAGAAGAGAACTCCAGATCTCATTGTGAAGCCTGAAATTCCAGCAATACATACTGGTGGGTCTATCAGCACGGATGGCGCATGTTCAAGTCAATTTGTATCTATGAAGGCTGAAACCATTGATCAGACTCCAGTTCATCCTAGTGGTCACGTGAAACAATATGCCAGTCCAGATAGAAAGTCATCTCTTGCAAATGAGAAGGCTCCCTCAGAAATAGATTCAGATATGATCATGGGTTCTTCAAGTACAAGCTTTGCAATTCCAGATGTAAAAGATGGTGGATCACTGCCTTCAAAGCAGGAAGGCAAAGTGTTAATTGACTTAAAACACGAGGTAGGTGTAAATGTTTCTTTATCACGTGAAGGCTTTCAGCAACCCGATCCATCTTTGTTAACCAAAGTTGAAGGGGGCCATGGAGTGGATCAGATTCATGATGCTGTGAGTGGAGCTCATTCTTTGCCCGTTGATGTGCAACGCGCTGCTGGAGTGAAGAAAACAAAAGTTAAAAAAATACGAATGGGTGACTCTGGGTCAGATGTTTCTCTTTTGGGGGAGAAGAAGAAGAAAAAGAAGAGGGAGTTGGATTCTGAACCTGGCAAAGATCATCCTAAAAAACGTTTGGCCACTGGAAAAGGTGGGCCATCTGCTGGAAAATTGCCTGGGGGATCAACATTCAGTGGGTTGGGTCATAAAGAGGATTCCCTGCTGAACCATCAGAAGAAAAATGACGGTCCCAACAATTCCATGCCTGCCTCTGTTTGGCCAATGCTGACGGTTGGTGAGCTCAATGTGCCACAATTATTGACTGATTTGCAATCCCTTGCTCTTGTTCCATTTCATGGCGTTGAAAGAACTAGCCCTGCAATTATAAAGGAGTTCTTTGGGAAATTTCGATCAGATGCATTTCAGAAAAGCCAGAAAAATTCGGTTCCATCACAAGCTACTGGTGCAGGAGGGTTTGAAGTTCAGCCTTCACAGCCAATAGCCAGTGAAGATGTGAATGCTTTGGTTGGGGAAGGTGCAGAAGGCGGTGGTTTGCCATCAAAACCTGCGAAAGTGCCGGCCAGGCCCAATGATCCAACAAAATCTGGACGGAAACGCAGCCCATCTGATCGGCAGAAGGGGAATGCAGCAAAGAAGGTGAAGAGGGTGAATGATCTCAAGTCAATGGCTGTGGAAAAGAAAGCCAATCCAAAACATACAGAAGCACAACAAGGAGAGGGCAGGAAAACAGGAGCACATCCAAAGACATCAGCCAGGCCACCAGATGCAAGGAGAGTGGAACCACCTGTGAAGGCGGCGGCTGAACCCACAATGCTAGTGATGAAGTTTCCCCCACAAACGTCGCTCCCATCTGTAGCTGAGCTGAAGGCGAGGTTTGCACGTTTCGGGCCGTTAGATCACATGGCCATCCGCGTATTCTGGAAGACCTCAATGTGCAGAGTTGTGTTTCGGCACAAACGGGATGCCCAGAATGCACTCAAGTATGCATCTGTGAACAATTCCTTGTTTGGGAACGTGAACGTGAGGTACTACATTCGTGAAATCGGAGTAGAACCAACTGAAGGTGCAGAGTTGGGGAAGGGAGGAGACACTAAGGATCCCGTGACAGAGCAACGACCAACACGATTGCACCAGCCCGGGCAACAACCAGCGGTGCTGCTGAAGTCAATCTTGAAGAGATCGGGTGGAGGAGGAGAGGAGGTCGGTAGTAATGGGGGTGGTAGGGTGGGAACCCCGCGTGTAAAATTCATGTTGGGTGGGGAAGAAACTGCTACTGCTAGTAGCAGTGGAGGAGAAGAAATGGTGGCTGGTAATAACAATAGCAGCAGCAATGCTAGTTTTGCAGATGCTGCTCCTTCTACTACAACTACAAATACTACAACTGTTGCAACATTGGATTTTAATAGTAGTAACAACTTTCAAAAGGTCAATCCTCCGTCTACATCTTCATTGCCCCTTTTTACTCATACTCCTCAACAACCTAATCACCATCATCATCATCATCATCATCGTCGTGATCAAGAATTTGTTAACCAACAAGGTGGTGGTGGAGCACCCGGGAGGAAAGTTTTCATGCAATCCACAACAACAGGAGGCATAGATATATCAGAACAGATGGTGACCCTGTTGACAAGGTGCAACGATGTAGTGCTTAATTTGTCTGGTCTTTTGGGCTATGTTCCCTACCATCCTCTTTGACGCACTCGTCCTGATATCATTATAATTTTACTTACTCCGTATCATATGTGTATTTGATTGCTACTTCCCATTACTTGCTCCCATTTCTCTTCTTTTTTTGAGAATTTCTAAACACATAATGACAATTTGTTTTCTTTTTCCGTACAATTTGAAAGTATTTCTATCCTTGCTACAACTTGGTTATGGACAGACATATATGAAATTGCTAATTATTTTTAATCACACAACTACGCATAACAAATAAATAAATGGTAACTGATTTAGTCGCGTGACTATATAATCAAATAAATGACAAACCATGTTAAGACTACAAATTTACGGGCCGTGGATTGTCATTAGATGAATGGTACAGATTCATTAGTAACAATTGTAAATCTCAAATAAATACACTTAAGTTGACACAATTTGCAGATAGATACACTTCAGTTAGAAAAAGTTTCATTTTGTATCAAATTAGATAACAGAGTTAGATTTCAGTTAGATTTTAGTGTAAAATGACAAAAATGCTCCTAAATGTCATTCAAATTTTCACAAGCATGCCATTGAGAGTTTTTTTTTTCATTTTCTCTCTCCTCTCTCATCACAATCTCACAAACCTCACACTCTCCAAATTTAGTAATGATTATTTTTTCTTAAATAAGAAAAAAATTATGAAATAATAAAAATGCTTTGATTGTCATTCAAATATCGCATGCTTTCCCGTGATTATCTCCATCAAAGCGCATGTAAGTTGGCATTTGACATAATTGTCCCCAAACCGATTGTCCTGAAAATCGATTAAATTCTTTCTCTAGGGAGAAACTGATTAAAGTCTTTAATTAATGTATGTGAATCAAAGTTATGATTTGGTATGTAATCTATATAGGTATTTCTTCTTTAAGTAATTAGAAAAATATAATGGCAAAACAATATATACATCTCCACCGCATGGCCCAACTTCAGATGGTCGAAAAATAGCCGCAAAAAGCTCGTCAAAACAAATCCTCACTCTAAGTTCTAAAAGGAATCGGAACCATGTCAAGATATCCGGTGCCTTCTTCCGGTTACGGTCACGGTCAACCCTTCTGGTTCTATGAGATTAAGAGGAGAGAGGAGAGAGAAAGAAAAAAAACCTCTCAATGACATATTTTTGAAATTTGAATGACATTTATGGGTACTTGTATCATTTTACACTAAAAACTAACTGAAATCTAATCCCGTTGTCTAACTTGATACAAAATGAAACTTTACTAGCCTTAAAATTACTTTTCTAACTTAAGTTTATCTATCTGGAAATGATGTCAACTTAAGTATATTTATCTGACATTAACCCCTAATACAATGTAGGATTTCATATAAAACAAAAAATTCCTATCATCGACCCTTTTCATTCGGCGTGCGAAAATCCAAACCATTTGAACTCGCCACGCCCCACCACCAAGAGCTAACATAGATGAACCACATAATCATGACAATATACATTTAAGCAACTGAATCCTCTGATCAACGTCCACAAAACATTGACGACCTACCATGAATTCAGAGAACGGTACCTACAACACTATACCACATTTCAGCAACGCATCTGACGGCTCACTCGACTTCAATTGCACCATAATCCTTCTACCCTGAGGTAGCCCGAGGGTTGCTTCTACCACATCCTCATCGAGGCACCCATCCAATATAAGCGGCATCGAACTCACCTAATAATTCTCCACAAGCCAATAACCAATGGTCGTGGGAACCTTACTTATGGCAAGATTCAACAAGGCACCAAACCCGATTTCCTCTATCTATTGCCGATGAACAACATTCGTCGCCTTAATAGCCGTAAACAACACTTTGGGAGAAGACCATGTATCAAGTCGTGGGTACCTACCCCGGGAACATTACTCATGCCACTCCAAACGAAAGACTGCCCATGAAACAACCTCCCCTGATCAGAATAATTAACAACCTTACTTTTTCCTACCGACATACTTTGTACACCGCTATTATCACCTCGTTCAGCTTTCAGCCCCACCTTCTTTGACTGCCTACACCTATCCAAGCTCAAACGTCGCATTTTCTGCTTTTAACAGTGATTGCGCGAAGCCAGTCCAGAACCTACACATTACCTCTTAAGCCTGTCCATTAGGGTCTCATTGTCATCTGCATCAAAATCATCAATAACATGAACCTCAATCGGCCTCCATCATCTACAAACAATACATATGTCAGGAAGATCAAATAAACAAAATTCAATCACTCACACATGGAAGAACATTCCACTCCCATGACAAAAACAATGAAGTTTACTCACGCACACATGAAAGACCCTCCATCCCCATGACACAACACCAACGGTTGACCACTTCCAATGCCAAACCCTAACCATCAACATTCGTACCAAAGAAATCCTCTCTACTATCTCACAAACAATGCATTCTATATACCACTACCAAACTTACATAATTTCACCAAAAAAACAGAGACTCGACCATGAAATTATCACTACCACAAAATGTCGAGAACATCTCTACAAAGAGGGAGACTAAACAATGTGTCACATTGACACTCCATGGTAACCAACACCCATACCATTAAGAAACAACGAACCTCTCCCCATGACATACTACTACCACACCTCTGAAATAAATAACTCCATTACTCGTGTGTCCCTAATACCTCCAACAAGCTAAACTAATCCAATACTGCGCATAAAACAAAACACACGCCCATCCCGGCAAACCCCCACCACAAACAACCACTAAATCAATTTCCTTCTCCCCCTTTTCATATCTCTTATCTCATAGGAAGGAGCATTTTCTTTGGCTTGATAGTATAGACGTTGGTGGACAAGCCAAACAAATCGATCAACCCAACAGACCTTTCTGCGAAAACCACACCTCGTTCATGTACATCATGAAGATGCTCCACGTCCAGCTGAAGAAGGGAAAAAGGTAGAAACTTCCCAACTAAAATCAAATTAGGGGACTTTGGATTGATAAGAGGAAGGGGAATGTGTTTTCGATTTATAGTTACTTCTCTACTTCTACTTTGGTTTATCATTGATATGTTCGACTTTTCGTCTGTGGTCTAATGGATGATGTTTTGTTTCAATTAGGGAAAATGGAAATTTCATGGGTTACTGTATAAGAAATTAGTTATAAAAGTAAGAAATTTAAATTTTAAAGAAGCTGGAGGAAGGGCATTGATTTGAAAATTTGAAAACCTGTGAGGGATAAAAAGTCTTTTACCTTAAAAACTAATAGTGATAACATCACAATGGGTAGTTTTGTGAAAGGAGTACATTCAAATGAGTAGTTTACTACAATTGACCTTTGATTATTTTAGTCATATTGTCACACCCAAAAATCTACCCGAGCGTGACCAACGAACTCTCACCTGAGTTCGTTGAACCCTTTCTCCTCTTTGGGTTGATGACGTACCTATCTCGGTGTGTTCAAAACCCTATACGATCGAGGTCCATTCAACAACCTCCGATCGTCACCCCCGGTCATCATGATCTCGTCTCTCGGCCAAACCCCCTAGTCTTGACCGTTTGACAAACCCCCAAGCATCCCGAGCTCCCCATCGAGGCTAAGGGATAAACCTCGAACCCCGGGAAGCGACCGATCGCCAACGCTAGACCACTCCAGGCTCCACCACGGGAGCACCCGACGTCCGAAGCCTGAAGAGCCCACGACGTAAGGCCGGCCTCGCAACGCCGGACCGGCTAAGGAGTTCAGACCGATGCCACCCAGACCTGCCACCAAGACAAACTTGTTCGCTCAGGAGAAGCCAGCACGCCTGACTTAGTGGCCAAGCAATACCACGCCATCATGTACTACAAACAACGAGACTTTCCCTAATCAGGTACGACACACTTGAAAGAGATCAAGACTGAATTCACTTTCTTAGCGCCCAAGACATAAGAGATTATCTCCTCCCTTATTTTATAGATTTCCTACATTTTATTCCAATTCGTAACTAGACTTGTATTAGGAAACTCTCTTGTAAACTAATATAAATAGGAGATCCATGACACCGTAATTCTTAACTTTTAGAGTGCAAAGAAGCCTCGACAATTGTTCATCGGCCACCATGGTCGCAGGAGGATTTTCCCAGCAAAATAAAAAGTACCGATCCCTCCCCGTTGGAGTGATCGGCCCTCGGACCCCCAGTCCTTAAACTTATCCCCTCGTCTTCATGAATTGTTGTTTGCTTGCTCATTCGATATAGTATAGTAAACCGCTCTTTCATCTATCCACTCTACATACTTGTTTTAACGTCCAATCGACTTTCTTTGGGATCAAGCAAGGTCAATAAGTCCATCCCACAGCGCCGCATGATCCATCGTTTGGAGTTCAATCTCTCGGGCTGTAACAATATGACTACAATATAATTTGTCCAATTTCAAATTGGACGGAAAACTATTGTCCGTCTACCGTAATGTCACGTGATATATATAAAAAATTTATACACATGTTATTTATTTCCTATATATAAAAAATATGTAACCGAGCCGAATCGACCTTAACTTTATCAAGGCTTGACTTGACTCGAGAAATAATTGTTTGGCTCGAGCTCTGCTCAGGCTCGAACTAGTTTTGTTGAACTGACTGGGTTGAGCCGAGTCGTGAGAAAATTAGCTTTCGAGCTTGTCTACATGTGATGTATGAATATTTATTTTAGGCCCTTATGTGTATACCGTTTGATAAACGAGTCAAACTAGAGTTTAGCCTTTTGAGAGGCTAATGGCTGGCTCGCTTAACATATAATTTACTTGATATATTTGTACATCATTTTTAACTTTTGATTAGAATTTACCGTGAAAATTGGGCAAGTTGAACAAGATCCGAGCTTTAATTTTTTTTTTTCGAGAAGAACTCAAGTTTAGATGTACACGAATCTGAGCCAAGCAATTTTTTGAGTCGAGTTGTATTCGAGTTTGACTTTCTTATATAAGTCGAGGTTTATAAATCTAGAATTTTTATGAAACAAGATAGCACCATAAGATTATTGCAAGTTGGAAATAAAGACGAGATACCGCAGCATGACTTGAACCCAGGACCTTTGGACCCAAGTTCAAGTGCTTAACCAATTGGTCAAGCAAGCGTTGATTTGTTTTGTTTACATCTATCGTTTTAAAAAAAAGAAAGTAGTAGTAAGTAATATTGGTATAAAATCAAAAGAAAATAAAATAACGATGGATTTCATAAAATCTAAACCACAAAAATGTATTTTACGTAAAATAAGTATAATAAATATTGAATTGGAGGGTGCAAATTATTATTTCTTCCAACAAAAATTTATAATAAAATAAAGTTCATAATTTTGTCAACACAACAAGGCTTGAACCCATTTTACCAATGAATCTTTTGATAGACTTGCACAACGTCTATCAAAAAGGGACGCGTGCAGTTTTCTAAATTTTTTGACCAAGGAGAGGAGGCTGCTGCCCCTTGGAGTACAAGAGAAGTAGCCAGCAAGCAGCAGGAAGAGCGGCTAGATGGCCAGACTGAGCAGTATAATTTGCTCCAAGCAGGACCACTGGGAAGTTACAAATCGCGACCTTCCGTCCGAGGTCACATGACACATCTCAGAGAAATGTCTCGTGACTGGTATGGCCAAGACAGGATGCTCTTGCATGCTCTGATAATAGACTTGGAGTTAGAGGATCCCTTTAACTCAGATGAACAAAATCATGGTGAGTTCTGCTTAGGAAATAAAACTATTTCCCTCTTTGGTTTGAAATGTTATATCCACTGAAACATGACACATTTTTCCATCAAGAGAATAGAATTACATTACATGCCACAAGATTCTCAACTCAATTATACCTACATATTATTGCATCCTGTACATCATGCCATCACCGCTATGAGAAACTTCACTGGGAAAACATAAAAGCCGTCTTCTTCATTCACTCCTTCAAGCTGCCCATCTTGCTCAGCTCCACATTTTGGTTCTCGATCCGGCTTACAACCCGTGAAATGTCTCCCGAAGCAAACGATGACATTGTATCGTCTCTGGTTAACCGCTTCTGTTTTATCTTCAATATGGCCTGTGAAACTTCCCCAATTGATGGGCGCTTTCTCGGAAGTTTGTGCAAGCATCTGTGAGCGATTCTAGCAAGTTCCTTAGCATCCTCAAGGTTGCATTCCTCGACCAGTCGTTTGTCAAGTATCTCGTCCACGCCATCTGTACTCATAGCAGCCTTGCACAAGAGAAACAAAGGTCAAGTATTGTAAAAAATATTTTGTAGGAACATTCATGCAAGTGGTATGAAAACTTACTAAATTTACATATTCCATTAAGTTCTGGTGAGGGTGGATGGCGGTAATGAGTTCAAAAATGATAATACCAAAACTGTAGATGTCGCTCTTCATTGTGAACTTGTTTGTGGATACATACATTGGATCTATGTAGCCATATGTACCTTCCAGGCCCGAGTTCCTGCCATCAAATACCTCTTCCTTCGACAGCCCAAAATCAGCAACCTAATCAAACGGGTTTGTTTAGAGTCAAATAGATAAAAGGGCAAGATGAAGAAAAGTCTCAATACGATCCATGGTTCATTTCACTAACGGTACAAATAGATAATGCTTGTTCTAAACAGCAATTAACCTCCCCGTTGCCGGTATCCTGAATCCCTAATACCTTTTCTAAACCTATTATCCCGCCATGCTTATAGCAAATAATCATCATGGCAATGATGGACAACACTAAATGCATACCCACTATATTTTTTTTTGAAATTTCTCACTCCCTATAAAGAGAATTAAATTAAACCACTACAAATTCAAGCTGGCTTAACTTAGCCTGCATGGACTGGTCCAGTAATATGTTAGCAGACTTCAAATCTCCATGTATGACTGGTGGAACAGCCTGCTCCAAAGCATAGTTATGTCAGGAATACTTCTCAGAAATGAATGGAAAAAAAATATTTCTCTTGACATACCCCTTCATGAAGATATTCAATTCCATGTGAAATATCAAGAGCAATTTGAAGCTGTTCTTCCCAACTCAAAACCTGTTCTCCTTTACCTAAGTTCATTGAAGCAAGATGGTTTTTATAATAATGAATCAGGCAGGATAATCTAAAATAGTGATGCCAAAATGAGGGCGTATGCCTTAGAATCATATACTAAGTCTTCGCTTCAAGCATTGTTAAGTTCAACATCCAATGTAATAATTTATCTAGAAACAAAGATTAATGACTGTAGGGTGGTTTGGACTGTCAAGTCCAAATTATACTTGTGAGGCTTGACAATGAGGTAATCTAGATGCTTACATGTCAACTCAGTCTAAAACATTCAGACAGACAGCATGGAATGGATAGAATCCATGACTAAAACTGGGAACTCCATTCGTCACATTACTATCAGCAAGTTTTAAGTGTGTTATTTGGAACAGTCAAGAATTCGGTTCCCACATGGATCGCGCAGTTTCTCATTCATATAATGCCTCTGTTCACAAGTGAACCACAAAGAAAAAGGGAAAATGTCTTTAGTGAGACCACCAAGCAACATCTAAGGACAACAGTACAAAAGGAATTATGAACTTACTATATAACATGTTGGCCAAGCTACCATTACCCATGAACTGATACGCAAGCATGCGCCGTCCTTTATCTACACAATATCCTACAAGGTTAACAAGATTACGATGATGCAGCCTGCCCAGCAGAGACACCTGCAAAATGACCAGATATGATTATGGAAATTCTACAGAATCATCTTTACATTCACATATATAATTATACTCCCGGCGACCAAACTTTCACCAAATTTCTACAACAAATAAATATGCCTAAAATCTTCAAAATCACGAGAACATTAATCGTAAAAGAAGTGGAGCAGGGATGCAGAGTAAAAAATATTTGTTTAGCACACTATTCATTCACTTGCTCTTCTTCCGCTTACTGTGGATATTATTTCGGAATATACCTCCGCTAAACTGCCATATACTGATGTCTGCTGATATTTGATTAGTTATACTTTATTTAGTAATTTACTAGACACCATATAATTATAACAGACATTCTTGAAAAACTAATAATTATAACAAGTAAATAAAATAAAATTTTAAAACTATTTTATTATGATTATATAGAAAGGATGCATAATGCGATACCTGAAGTGATTTTCAAAGATTCGAGTTGGAGTTGGACGAGACCGACACATTTTTTATCATTAAGTAATGATTTTGTAGTTTTAAAGATAGTGGAAATTGCTCCTACTAAAGCTATCATTTAAATTTTGAGGTAGGTGCCAGCAATGCATAATTAAGTTGTTGTAAATGGAAGGCCAAAGATCACGAGGCAGCGAAGGCAACGCCGATACTTACTTTAACCTACGAAATAATAAATTCAGGTGATATATATATTGCGTGTAATGTGTATTCCTTATTTTGTCATTTTGAAGCCTTTCTGGTTTGCACCTTTACGTATAACGCTGCCAAATTCTTTTTCGTTTGGCTTCATTTCTCACGTGACTCAATCCTTCAACTTGTCAACAATATGTGCACATATATAATATATCTAACCAAATTGATTCTTCAATCTTGTTATTAATATACAAGATCGATGATGGGTGGTAAAGTTATGGTTGTTTTAGTTGTGATTGAAAGAATGTTGTTGATCTCGTATTGTTCTCAGCCGCTGGCGCCGGCGTTGTACATTTTCGGGGACTCGTTGTTCGACAGTGGCAACAACAATTTCCTTCCCACTCTGGCCAAGGCCAATTTCTTGCCTTATGGCGCCAATTTCGCCACTGGCGTCACCGGAAGATTCACCAATGGTAGAACTATTGCTGATTTTATCGGTAAGCTTAATTTCTGCTATATATAACAGCATCTTCAATCAAAGTCACTAAATCTCAAAATTATTATTCAGTAATAGACAAGAGTGAAGATCCCATCCCATCTCATCTAATTCCAACCCGGTCTCTAAAACAATACTTTAACAATGAAATAATTTTAATCAATTAATTTTCTATAATTATAATGTCTACTAATTTGTTAAAATAATTAATTTTTAAACATTATTTTTAATTTTTGAATACACCATAATTCATTTATTTATTTTAATATTTTTTTATTCATAAAAGTTTGATTAAATTATTTAATCTACTAAAGAGAAATGTTATTTAATGGAAATTATTATAATTTTAAATCAAAAGTTCATTGATGCAGTGGTTAAGTGATTACCATATAACCATTCGGGTCAAGGATCAAACCTTACTCCAAAGATGAAATTCAACATTAATGGTTTTGCAAAAAAGAAGATGGATAATATATTTACGGGGACTGCTACAACCGCCATTAAGGTTACAAACAAGCCGACTCGTTTAACATTTAATTAATAATATTTTTAACTGCAAATAAATATTTATAATGAAATTAGACGAGTCGAATCGAGTTGAGCTAATCTCGAGATGACTCATTTAGTATTTAATGAATTATATATTTGAATGAATATTTGTATTGAAAATCAAATGAGCTGAGCTCGAGATTTTTATATTTTCTTTCGAACCAGACTCGAGCTTAGTTATATAAACTCATTTGGCATGAATATTTTTTCACAAACTGAGACCTGGCAAAATGAGACTTGATTCGTCTCGTTTACACCACTAGCTCTCTCCCTCACAAATTTAGAAATTGCTCATGCGAATTTTTTTTTGAAAATTGCACATGCCCCTCCATTCATTCTAACGTATATAAACGTTGAGTAAATTATAAAAAGATTTGCTTAATTTAGTTGGAAAATGGTGGTTTTACCTTTAATCCTTGAAGTCGTTGGTTTAAGTATGGATATAAACAAAAATAATTATACTTTCAACTTTTTTATACACCAATGTTAGTTTTATTAAGAAAAAGATTTAGACAAAATTCAATAAATTATTTCTTAATGTATATTTTCATAGAAAAGAATTCTCTTTTTGATTTTTTTTAATTTTAAAAACATTTGTAAGAAATAAGAATTTACCTCTTCCAAGTCAATAATTATTATATTTATTTCACATACACATTTTTTATAGTTTTGAATTCATGAGATCCATCGTTTATTTTATTTTTTTACGAGTTTTGACAAATATTAGTGATTATTACTTTCGTATTTTTAAAACTAAAGAAGTAAACAAATCAAATTTAGTCTAAATTTGTTAACCTCAACTTGCATAAAAAATTAGACTGAAATATATACTAGTTGACTCAAAATTGTTTTTAGCTCAGGCTCATATATACACTTAAACTCGGGTTCGTCTCGAAAAAAATATTCATGTCATTAAAACTTAGATCTCTAAAATATTTCTGATTCATGTTGTGAATAATTGTGGCGATGGATGCAGCCGAGTTGTTGGGGTTACCATACCCTCCACCGTACTTGGGCCGGCGGTCTACGTCACGCACAGGTCTCAATTATGCCTCTGGCTCTTGCGGCATTCTCTCCACCACTGGAAGTCCCTACGTACGTATAAGTTTTTTTTATTTTATTTATATGGACGGATTATTATTTTTATATTAATTAAATAAATATACGCGCAGGGGAGATGTTTGAACATGAATGAGCAGATGAACTTGTTTGAGAGGACAGTGGATGTGGAGCTGCCAAGGATCTTGGGAGGCTCTACCGCAACCTTAGACCACTTGTCCAAATCCATTATCCTTTTTGCGATTGGCAGCAACGACTACCTCACCAATTACCTCACCAACACAACCATCGATCCTCAACCTTTCGCACGTTACCTCGTCAATCAACTCTCCAATTCTCTTAGGGTAAATTTAATGTAGTATTGAAGTGATAATTGAAGCTAGCTAATTTTCTTAATTTTGTTTTGCACTTACGTACCCCTAACATTTTACCTCCAAAGCTAAACAACAGTTAGGCATACCCATATTTAAAAACTGGGTAACTGGGTACCTACCTCCAATTATTCATTCTTTCTGTCAATTTCATAAGTAATAAATTAATGTGTTATATATTGAAATGGACATGGACATGCAGAGGGTGTACCACAAAGGAGGAAGAAAGATAGTTGTGTTTGAAATTGGACCCATAGGGTGCATCCCATCACTTGCTCCTAAAATACCCGATCGCAAAGGATGCTTGGAGGAGGCCAACCAAGCGGTCTCTTTCTTCAATGCCGAGCTCAAAAAAATGCTTCAACACTTAAGGTGCTCTCTCCATGGCTCCACCTTCGTTCTTGGCCAAGCCAATGGACTTGGTTACAATGTCATCACCAGTCCTTCATCTTATGGTAATTTTTTTTATATTAAATCTTGAAACGTACATACCCAGAATTTTTCAGTAGGGAACAACATTTCTCTAGGATGCAATATTCTTGTGAGCCGGCTTGCTTAAATTTATTTTATTTTATTTATTTATACATGTTAGCCTACTACATCTAAACAATGTGAATATGTTCACCAACTTAAATAATTGTCTGAGCTTTCACCTATCAGTTTACGTTTTTAGGTGGGTTTAACTTGTTACATGGTATTATACATTGATTCATGTTTCGAACATGACCTACATATGCCATATGTTTCGAGATTAAGGCCCATGGATAACATCGTAGCTTCCACCTCCATATGCAATTAGTTTCAAACTTAAGACCCATGGATCGGAGGGCATCCATGTTGTCCTTACGCCATCACTTATCTTTTTCCACGCGAGTACCACATGTTAAATATGTGAATCTGTACTGTTTCGGGTTTAAGACCCATGGATCGGAGGACGTCCATGTTGTCCCTGCACCCCCGCTGGTCTGTTTGCATGTGAGTACCACATCTTGAAGATGTGAATATGTGCAATAATATAAATAACAGTATGAACTTTCACTTATCAGTTTGAACTTTTAGTTGGATTGGGCTTCTAACTACATATTCTTAAAATCGATTTTTACTAATTTTGGCTTAATCTACATTACATTCTCAAGTACGCACACAAACACGCAATTCCGAATCTTACCCAAATTCAAGCGGAGCCTTATTTCGGGTCGAGAAGCATTCACGCCTCACTATTTTTTTAGGCGAGTCGAAATGAACAAATTTAGACCATATTTATCTCATTTAAAGTCGTACTTTTGAAACGTGTAAAGTAGTAATTTACCTATTTTTATAAACAATATGTCTCAAGGGGAGGAGAAAATTACAAGTTAAATAGCTAATATATATTATTGTTATTTTCCTTGATTGATTTATGATTATAAAATTGGTTGGTAGGGTTGAGGGATGCAAGGAATCCATGTTGCCGGACATGGGGAAATGGGACTTCCGGGTGCATACCGATGATGCAGGCTTGCGTCGACCCGGAGAAGCACTTCTTCTTTGATGCGTTTCACATGACGGAGGCTTCATGTTCACTCATTGCAACCAGATGCTTCAGTGACAACTCTATTTGCTCTCCAACCCTCAACGACCTAGCACTTAAGTAAATCATATATATCTTCTCTTTATTTTTCAACTTCAGATGTATCGGGTTATGCATATTGTTTGACAGTTGGCCGAAATTAATAAAATACTCTAATTATACAGCAATGAGCTGAATAACAGGCCTTTGTTACCAATTAAAAATCTAAATAGCAATGGAACACAATACTTTATAGGGTAAAGTACACTTAGCCACACTCAAGTTTGGTCAAAAGAAATCTAGCTATACTCTATTTTAAAAGTTAATTTTTTTTGATGAAAAATGTTAATTTTTGAAGTAAAAAAGACGAAAATATCCTTGGTTTAACTTCAAATTTTCAAATACATGCCATTATCTCTCTCTTCTTTGTCTCTACAACACCGAGCAATCCAACACCGACCCTCCAACCGACTTCGCCGGCCGACCTCTCCCTCCTCGCCGCTGCCCGATGCTTGCCGGACCTCTCTCTCTATCCAATCCCTTTTCTCTGTTTCCAGTTTCAAGGTGAGCCCTTTCATTTGATTGTATTTGTCGGTTGTTTCTCTCTTATTGGGCATTT